>JARJLF010001407.1:0-79394 GCA_029378395.1 Mycena leptocephala | reverse complement strand
GGATTTGTTGTAGATGACGCGGTATGTAGATGCAGAAATGTTTTTCGAATCATGGCTAACGCTCCAAATCAAGCGATGATCTCTTCAAGGTTGGTGGAATACACGCTCTAGTTGTCTTAATTTAGAGTAAACCATCCAGATCAACGCTGGCATCGTCAAAGATCTGGCAACGGTATTGCTACCGTTTGCCCAAGGCCTTTGTCCTGGTCATCTCCAACCCGTCAACTCCACCGTCCCTATCGTCGCCGAGGTCTTCAAAAAGCACAACGTCTACGATCCCAAGCGGTAAATATAGGATTTTAAAACTTGAGCCCCGATTTACCATTTGACCCAGGATCTTCGGTGTGACCACCCTGGATGTCGTCCGTGCGTCCACCTTTGTGCCGAAATAATTGGCAAACCCGGTGTCGCACCCGACATCGTCGTCCCCGTCGTTGGTGGTCACAGCGGCGTTACCGTATGCCAATTTTATCTCCACCTCTCACTTTACCTGACACCCGCCCCAGATTGTCCCCTTCTCTCGCAGTCCACGCACGCCTCCCCGCAGATCTGTCCGCCGAGAAGTTCGAGGCGCTCGTGAACCGCATCCAGTTCGGCGGAGACGAGGTCGTCAAGGCCAAGGACGGTGCCGGGTCCGCGACGCTGTCGATGGCCTACGCCGGCGCCGAGTTCGCCAACAAGATCGTGCGCGCGATCAAGGGCGAGAAGGGCATCGTCGTGCCCAGCTTTGTCGCACTCAAGGCGGACCCCACTGGCGGCGCTGCCCTGGCGAAGGAGCTCGGCGCGGAGCCCGAGTTCTTCTCCTCGAAGGTTGAGCTTGGGGTGCGTGCTCGGCGGCTTACTTTATGCTTTACTAACTCTTCGCTATAGGCAGAGGGTGTCGTCAAGATCCACCCCTCGGAAAGATCACCGAGGCGGAGGCTGTTTTGGTCAAGGCCGCCGTTCCCGAGCTTCTGACGAACATTAAGACGGTGCGTTCTCACCGTTACAAATTCGATTTTGCCATTCTTATTGTATTTTCTGCAGGGTGTCACCTATTGCCAGGAGAAATACGAGGCGGAGGAGAAGAACCCCAAGCTGTAGAAAAAACGTTTGGCGGAAGATAAATAAATAAATGTGTTGTAAAGTTAGTTAGAGACGTATTGCGATGCTACACGTATGGACTTGCTGTTTTGAATGAACCGGACCGCCTGCTTTTATTTTCCAAACTACGATTACGTTGGGGGCTGTGCTGTCCTATTTTGGCGCGTCGACGTCTGTGTTGCCGCAAACTCAACTTGAACGCATTCGAAACAACTGTCGTCGGTCAATTTCTTACCGTACATTGCCTTAACGTCGCTTTTGCGACGTACGCAACATGGCGGCCTTTCTTTTCACTGCGTCCTAGACTATGACGACCCGGAACGACGGAAGCGGCGGGCGGAAAATGCAACTTACCGACGCGGATTACCGACGGCGACGTCGACATCGCTTTCGTACGCGGCCGACGTCACACTGCCGTGCTATATAGGCTGGACGAAGTCATCGAGGAAGTTGCCTAGCCCAGAACGCTATGAACTTGACGATGACTAGTTTTGCTGTTGCGTGACTCTGGCTGAGCCATCTGCTTTTTTTATCCTTTCAAGCTGTTGGTCTTCCTTTGGATTCGTCGACGACCTTGCCACCTGTGTATCTGACGCATTGTCGGTCAAACCCAGCTCTAGTCTTGCCTCCAACTCGAAGCGTGTAGCATGCGACTGCCGTCTCGGTCTAGTTGTGTTCCATTTAACGGCTTGTAACCGAGGACATTTTCCCAGGTGTCCTCATCGGAGTCTGTTGGCAAGGCCCGGTAAAAATTTCGAGCTCTTCTAGGTTCGTTCAATTTTGAGCTGCTTGGTTCAAAATCTGATTGTTTTCGTGTCAAACAGAACAAACAAACTGTAGTGAGTTTCGAGTTCAGTGTAAGCTAATTTCAAAATATTTTCACAACGCCCATACTTATTAGTTGTCTGCGCGAACAAGGTCCAGTTTTGTTAGCGTTTCGACTAACTTCGTGTTCGGAATCCGACCACATGGTTTTCATATGCTACCCATTGCGTAAACCCGGCTCCTTCTGCTTCAATACAGCCGCTAAAAAAATAATTAATAGTTTCTGACCGCAAATATGGAGTACAGGCATCCATTCCCAAAGCCTTGCTCAGAGAATCAACTCGCTTCGTGCCTGCTTGTTATGTTATAGCTCCCGATCCCTATTGACAATCTTGCCGGTGGAAGAAGTCTCCGCCGCCATCGGCACCTCCGCTTTCAACGGGGGACCGGCGGTATGTACTGGGAGTTGAAACCGCATCAACCAGACACACCTTCGAGCACGCTCAATGGCGGCGGTGACTCAACAACGGGTTCGCCGAGGACAAGTTCAGTTCGAAAGTGCCGATCCACGCTGCTCTAGAGGGTACTGGGTGTGTCTTTCGGGGCGCCCACTCTCCAATATCTTAATATTTCCGTTCGACCTTTCTGCACCAAACTACTGGAACCAAGTCTTGTGGTGTCGAAGCCTCTCCCGGTTTCGGTGTTGAGTCGATCGCCCGGCGAACCCGTTAGTATATCGCGTGGCATCGCAATTGGCTCTTCCTCGTTCTTACCGGCGCACAATTTACTCGGCAATGCCGCGGGATTGCCGGAAAAATGGACTGACGGAGCAAGAATTGACTGCTGAGGTAGACGGCGGTTTGGGTGAGGTTTTGAATGTTACGGATTATTTAGGAATACCACAACGATAATGGGAACCAATATTCAACTTCAACAAAGGCCCGCTCAAAATTTGTCAAATATTCGGGCAGGACCAAGGTCTCCATTTACGTACCGTGGAGGTGTGGATATATACTTACAATTTGCGATTATTTAATTTTTTGGTTTCCAGTGGCGACAAGTTCTACTCTCTTTGCTTCTGGAACGCCATTTCCCTCTCTTTCTCCCCCAATCTCAAACCATGGGAAATACCCAATCAATCGCATCTTATGTGGTAATAGGTTTGTGCCGCGGTTTTGCTGCGCTTCATCAATCTGTCCACTCTTATATAAAAAATGCCATCACAGAAGATCTGCTGCTTGCACTTCTGGCCAAATCTTTCGACGTAGACCCAACCAGAAATCGACCTTAATTGAACCTTGAACCCTGCACCGCAACAATCGGACCGAACTTCAAATATCCGAGACTGGTAGTTGACTGGAAAGTAACATTTCCTTGCCGTCCGGCGGTCTCCAGATCCTTGGAGTTGTTTATACAATGGTCAATTGAATCGCAATTTCACTCACTACCTCATTTTGTCTAAGATACTACACAAACTCGGACATCAATCAGCGGTTACTTCCCCCCGCCTTCGCTTCCAAGTGCCTACCACTCGGACAGCTCTGATCAGACATCGCCTCCATTCCCAACTATCACCCCAGCTCCTCCCCTGCTGCCATATTTTGTGTCAATTCACTTGTATTTACTGACTCCCAATATTGATACGTAGGATCATGACTACCTTAATACGGGTTCGTTCCAGTCAGTTGAACAACAGAGCATAGATTTACTGTCTGAATCTGATTGACTCGTTGAAAGCCTGTCCCAAGTAATCCGAAAATGGATAGTATTGTTCCGGGTCCTCATGCTGTCATAGAAACACAGCGCTGGAATACTGTGCTTTCTTGACACCCTGGAAAGCATTGTCGGTGTCCTCAACCAATAGAAGTGGCGCTCAAATCGGTTAGATTTTTTTTCTGCGGATATGTCCGAGTCAAAACTTGACCGAGCGTCTTGCCGAAACTTGAAACGACAAATGTGCAAGTTGAGTGCAACCCGAGCGTCCTAGGACTTGAAAATGAATGGATCAACCGAATATTCTTTATTCAGCACGCAATATTCAAAACGCCTGTGAGCGTCCACCTCAATTCGCTCATTGATGGATTCCCGCATACGGAGATCCGGTGCAATACGGAAAGGAAGTTGCCAGTGGTTGGAGCCTGTCCCTTCAAGACGCCTGTGTATATGTCCACCTCAATCCTTTCGTTTTGTCTGACTCTTTTCCCTGATAAATCCCCCACGGAGATCTAGGGCAATACACGGAATGGGAGTTGCCAGTGGATGCTGTCAAGAAATACAGCACCACTACTTTTCATGACTGCCAATGATTCAGCAAATTCAGTTCAATAATATTTTATGTATTCCAGTGTTATCTGGGTCCCATTTTTATTCGGCTAAAACACTCTTCAACTCACTTGCTGTTGATCCTAGTTCAAGTTACCTCCATATGGATCGATATATGTTCTTTAGTCCCTTTGAACCAGACGTCCCGGATGCATTCTTGGCAGTTCGGTGAGATCTCAGTACATATGTATAAATGATGCTGAGGTTCAAAGTAGCATCTCAATAAACTACCGCAATATGCTCCCCGGGAACCACAACCGCAGCCATAAATCGTCTTCATCATTTCCTGTCACGACCCCGCCCCAGGACACCAAAGAAACCGTATTGCATGTTTAAACTGCAGAAAACGAAAGGTTAAAGTAAGAAATCTTATCTGAGTGGAATTTTCTGATAAACATATACCATTAGTGTGTCACAAATACGAGGGATCCATGTGAGCGATGTTCGAGAGAAGGGTGGACATGCGAATATGTTGCGGCTTCAAACAATGAGGAAATGTCCACCCCATCCACAAGATGGGTTCCACCACTCGATCCTGAGTCATACGCACGAAATCAGGGCATATTTCCGCCGCCTCCTCAGGCTCAGGCTCCTCGCGCCCCCTCTGGGTATACTGGATACGGTGCACAAAGCGCTGGCCCACCTGGCAGCCACATGGCCCCCGTCAATCAGCAAGGATACTCTCAGCACGGATACTCTCACCCGTCCCAATTCATTCCCCCTGGTTCAAGCTTTCAACCCGGCTATCCCGGCAATCAACCCCCTGCGGCTGCCAATCCTGCTTATTTTGGAACCAATCCATCGCCCGTCCAACACAGTGGTTTTCCCGAGCCTGTGAACCCAGCGTATCCATGGGCAAACAGCCAACCGCAAGCACCGTAGTAAGTTTCATTCGTTGACTGCCACAAAAATATCGTAACGCCATTCTGACAAACGCACTAGCAACGGATGTATTTGCACCACCTATCAATGCGTGTGCGGGCGGAGAGGCACGTAAATATGTGCGGAGTCACATGTGTCTTCAAACTGCACTTTTTAGACGGATTCCACATGTATCTCAAACAGCGCTAGAAAGAAATGTATTTATCGCGTTACCGATGCCCCGATGCCCCCCTCGGATTTCTCGGCTTGCTGAACTTCTGCAGCCGGGGCCTTGAACCATGCAAGCTGAAAGGGGACGCGAGCGTGGAGGCTATGTGATTTTTGAAATGATCCTCAGACCTTGTTGGGCGGTGAGAATCGTGGGGGTGATATCAGGGGTGATATTACAGTACAGTCATTTTTATTTCTGACCAAAATAAAGAGACTAGCCTCGCTCATTGCAGCATAAGCAAAAACGAACCGTGGGATATTTTCTAGTGATTTCGACGGGAGCAGTTTTTTGGGCAATACGGGTTCCTCCAGGGATGTACCTGAAGTTACAAACGAGTCTACCTGATTGTGAAGGGTGATCCTGTGTCATGTCGGGGTCTTTCGGAGTTCGTTATCATTTTCGTTGGCAAGCCCACTTCGGTAATTGATATGCAGTGTCGCCAGCGGGGTTACGCTAAGGGGAAAGAACTCGTCGAGGAAATGACTTCACAAGACCATTGAATCAAGCATTGAATTCTATTATTTGACTTTTAGTCCTTTCCAGTTAGCCTGTTCCGTCGGTAGGGTTGTTGTAACTTACCTATCACAATCCTCAAAATATTATTGTTATTATTAAGGAGGCTTGAAACACCTATAGGTCCATGAGGTCTCGAGCTGTCTCGAGGTGAAATTCCGTCCACTCGAGCTCACTGCTCAGTCCGGCAACTCTGGCCCCACGTGGATCTCTTGTCGATATGGTCGATCTTTGTTGACCGAGATTGATCGGCCTGACCGAACAATCGTCCCGACGGAACGATTCAACGCCAACTGCTATCTAGACCAAATGTTCAGTGACGAGTGACACCCAGATTGTTTTGATGTGTGCAAAAATCGCCTTAATTCAAAAGAAAATTAATCCGGCATCCCGGACTTCGAAAATTCCTAAATTGATGAACACTAGTACTTGGTCGAAATAGGACAGTACTGGGACTAACTTGGACGCAATTCAAGCCGATGAGATAGTTTCCCTACGTAGGTTTCTCAGGATTTTGGAATTTGTTGTGATTCCGCAGCTCGTGCGAGTCCGCAGCCATTTGACAGGTTGGCAGCTAGACTGCGCAGTACGCAGCTTTTCTTTCCTTTATCTTGAGGTTTGCTCGGGGTTCGCAAGACCCAAGGCCCCGAAATGATTGTCCCACAAGATGCGCCCAAATCTCCCTTCCACGAGTCAAGTGCAGGGGAGGCAACCGTCGTGAGTGTCCGAACTTGAGCGTCTAGATCTATTTCGCCAAATTGATCCGCCGATGGCAGACAGATGTTTCTCCTCCGGCGTACGAACCTCCACGTTCTATAGCGCCGCCCGACATCAAGCCCGCCAATTACATTTCCCTTATCCGCCGCTTCAGTGAGGTGAATGGCACCTTCGTGCTCGACCCCACACTGCGTCTACCGCACTCCATGCAACCGCGCACTAACAAGATGCACTTGAGCATCTCGGCCCTCATGGGCGAAGCCCGTGCCGTTGTATACCTCGTTAATTCTGAATCTCTTTCGAGCGGCAAGACGCGTATGGAGGTGTCCTCCAGGATGGGGTCCACTAAACTCGTGCTCGTAAGCAGCTAGCTTTCCTCTCACCCAATATTATTCTTATAAATTTAACTTCGTGCGGGTAGCACGCGCCAGAGCGCCGCGCCCCCATTCACGTGAGCGTTAATACGCGCCTGGGTGAAGCGACTCTGTTGCTTCCGCGCTCATTTCGCGGGCCCCTGTACTTGTCTACCACGCTTGGTGAAATTTCCCTTTCTGCGGCACTACGAGCAGCGACAGTAACGTTCGGCGACCGTATGTTTGTCGGACAGTGGACAGAAGAAGAGCTGAAACAGAAAGAGTGGCCTGGAGACGAGGCGCACGTTGATTCCGCCTTGGGTTCCGTTTACGTCGGATATGATGAGAAGAATTAGTTTCCTCGCTCACTTACATATGGCTGTATACGATTTACCGTTTATGTATCAATATTTAGTAATAGCTCACCGCGTCCAGTGAGATAAATCACTTATATGTGTAGATAGCTCTACATGTCGTACTAGGTCATTATATGTAGATACGCCCTTTTAATCCGTTGCAAAACTACAAGCACGGTAGCTCTAACATCTCCTACGCCATGTCCCCCTTCTCGGCCGGCTTTTCGTCCACTGACTTCGACTCGTAATCCGAAGGCAGATCGCGGATATTCGACGCCGGCCCCTTGTAATGCTTGTGCGCGTCGAGGACGTACCACACCCTGTGTCACGCATCCTCGCATCAGTCAAAGGCAAAGAAACGCAAGAATACAGAACCCACAGTGAGAGGAACATTACGCCGATCGTGATGACCTGTGGATTGATGGAATGACTTGTTAGCGGCGGGAGAGGGAAATGAGAAGGAAGAGCGGCTCACGGAAGCGTAGTTCATGTTGAGTGCCGTGACGGGCTTGAGGGTGGGGAAGGAGAAGATGACGCAGACGAAGAGCGTCCAGCTAATGCAGGCCACGTTTGCCGCCCATCCCAGTAACCCGTCGCCCATATAGAAGGGGCCGCTGTCGGTAGATAAGCACGCGCCCTTGAAGTGAAGTGAAGGGACATACGGCTTGAACATAACCTCGGGGTGGTCTTGGAACACCCGGCGCAGGAAGATGGGGATGATGTAGCTCAGGTCAAGCGCAATGGCTGTGAGTGAGAAGATCGCGTTTGCGCCGCGGGAGACGCGAGGTCGAGCAACCCCGGGAGTATGCTGAAGATGGTGGAGAACCAGATGGCTCTTAATGGCGTGTGCGTTATGGGGGAATTGTATCCGAAGTAACCGCGATCAGGAAGGCCGCTGCGACAAAATTCAGAAACGATTATTAACATGTATACTTGACGGGACGTACTGGTCGCGACTGAAGGCGAAGACGGTCCTGGAGACGGCCTGAATGGCGGTCTGGACGACGAAGAATGCAGTAAGGCATACCAAAACCTGGAGGGAGATGGCATTAACAGAAACCTGAAAGGAACGCTTCCGCTTCTCTTACCCAGAGAATGAGTGCACCGGTTTTGCCCATTCTCAGCGTCATAATTTGTAGCATCGCCGACCCTGACGCGCCGGGAAGATCTGCTCTGGGAGGAAGACAATATATTAGCTCCCATCATACCTTACCATAAAAGGAAACTCACAAATCACCGGAGCAGAGTACCAAGACGATGTTTAGAAGCCAGCCAATGAGTCCGGTTCCGATCACTAGTTTCAAACAATATTAGGATTAGTTACAGAACGAGTAGGACCTGTACTGACCAGCGATGAAGATGGCAGCCGGGGCTGATTCAAGGGTTAGTCTAAGGCGATAAATTCCGATTGCTCAAAGCACCTGCATAGGCGGCCCTTTTAACTTCTTCCGAAATGTGGGCGGTAGCGTCGTAGTCCTTTGTGCGAGGCCATAATAAGCACGACGAGTCCACTGTCATAAAAACCAAGACTGACCGTCATCTACATGGAATATCAGGACGGGATCCATAGAAGGTGGGATGAGGGGCTTACCGTCCACTGCACCGAAAGTAACCCGAAGAGAAACGCCAGCCCTGTGTTCCACCCACCCGTGGCGTTGGCAATGCCAGCGGAGCCAAATACGTAGGAGGCAGAGTGCATCTCAGAGCGAGGCGTCGTTGCAAGGAGGGTGATGATGATAACTAATGGATATAAGTTGGGGCTGAAGCTCCAGCAGGTAGATGGACGCACGAGCGGTTGCACCGAGATTGACAAAGACGAAATACTGGGTAAACCGTGCAAGGTGTCGCGTGGCAAGGGAGTTCTGTCGTCCGGTCAGATAAGTAGAGAAGATGGCTGAAGGCGTACCAACAGCCCGTGTACAACCAGTAAACCCGCGAAGAGTCCGACGACCTTGCCCTGCAAAATAAAATGAGCTGATAGATAGCTTGAATAAGCAGCTATCGCACAGGAGTGACCACAAAGGCTCCGTCCTTGTAATGGCTAAATCAGAATTCCGCGACCATTTTTGTGAGAGCTCGACTAACCTTCGCAATCACAGCTAGGAGAAGATGTAAGGTTAGGCAAATCATAGAAAACATTGCAACGAACCTGCTGCTAATATCATGCCAGAAAGGCCAAACTCGGTGGAACTGACACCAGCAATTTGCCCTAGGTATCCGTCGTAAATTTATTCAACTTCGAACAAGCTGGACTTACCCAGAATATTGAGCCATCCTACCACCCATCCCACCTACACAAGCAATTATAATTAAATTACCCGGCGTTTTTTCGTTAAGAACAGAGGCGTACGATGGCGCGGTACTTCAGTGGGGTGAGTTGTGCCGATGCAGTGTATCTGCACGTGATTGAGACGAGGAATGAAGGAAGGCATCTTTACGCACAGTCCACCACATGTCGGGAACGCACTGATAGTTTCCAAAAGTCAACCAACGAGTAAAACTTTCGTTCCTCAGCTAACCTGACAATTTCTGCGATAGATGAGCCGAGGGTGAAGCACATGCAAGCTCCCAAGATCCACGCCCTGTTGACAAGCTCAAGCCCACATTCCGCTCCGATGCGGTTCACGTACCATACGACTGTGGATGGACCGCCAAGGGTGAGCGGGGTATTAAACGTCGTGGCAATACTGGAGCATAATCCCATAATACTGAAAGCAAAGCTGATCTAGAAATGTGCCATTCTCAGCAATCTTGGCTATGCACAGAACCGACACACACCGTAGCGAGATTCGAAAATTCGCGCTTAAAGGAGGGCTGCAAAGCCATTCATTTCAGCACCAACTTAATGCGATGGGGCTCAATCCTCGCTTACGACGTAGCCCAACGCCAGAAGCTCCTTGTCATCGTCGTCCACAGAGGAGTGTACGCTGGTCATGGTCGTTAAAGATAAGCGTGGTGGAGCACGGAAACAAGGTGGCTTTGCGAACAGGTACTTATCAGGTACATATACTCGTGTTTTTGTACCACGGTAATTTTCTTTCACACGGTAAGCGGCGCGACGCGCGCGATCTCTGATCTACATCGCCTTTTCTCTTATCTTTCACGTTCTCTTTTTTTTCGATTTTTTCTTTCACCCTCCGCCCTCCGAAAGTGTTATGAAGGGACTCCAACCTCGGGAACTGTTCTGACAGTGTTCTCTCACGATGCCCCCACAGGCCTCTGTTCGTGACCAACTTTCTCCAAATGTCGACATCCCGCGGAGTGCTGGTTTGGTAAGTATATGATTGGGATTGTATAGGATTGTATTGGGATTCCACACTGGCGGGCGCCGGGCATGACAACCTGATGCGCTTATGCCGACACACGGGCGGGAAGTTCCGGAACGATGTTCTATCCACAACCTTTTATTCATCAAGACAAGCTTGTATCGGTGTTCAGCGTTCAACTAGTTCCGCCAAGTTTGTGTTAACGGTTCTGTATCCAGATAACCGTACCGTACCAAGACCGGGTAGACCCTTATCTTGACAGATTTATTTTCACTGATTAATCACATGTCCCCTCCCGGGCGTTGAGTGCCAAATTTGGATTCTCGTACTACCGTGGCCCAGGAAGTGAAGAAGGTTAACGGTGAAAGAACGAGGCCACAGGAAATTAAACTGGGTACTTAGGGTTCAGTAGCGAGCCCTGGGAAAGTTCTCTCAGTCCCGAACTGTGACAACGGCTCCTTGCCGGCGGTACCAATGTCCTCTGCCAGCGGATCCGATGAGTCGCGGCCTCTCCTTCAAGATCATGTACACCTTGAGGATCAGACCATCCAGACAGTCACCCCGTTGCCCAAAGCCCAATTGACGGCGTTGTGCATTGCAAGACTGTCGGATCCGATTTCGTATACACAGATATTCCCATTCATCAATGAATTTCTAACCGTCCTGCATGTCACCGACGATCCCTCCAAAATCGGATTTTATAGCGGTCTTGTTGTATGCACCGCTGCCATTTTTAACGAGCTCATCGCCCATACACACAGCGCACAGGAGTCAACCTCCTCCGTCGCGCAAGTGTTGACGATTTTTCATTGGGCAAGACTTTCGGGCAAGTTCATGCCTAATACTTGGTTCGTTTTAAGTGACGCAGTGACCCAGATGTCGTCGGCCGTCGACCCATCATTTTGACTGGTACTTTCGGTCTGGCAGTTGTTTCTTTGCTGCTTGGACTTTGTCGCAACTTTATACAGATTCTCGCCGTGCGAGCCATGAGTACGCCTTGCTCTTGCCCGTTTCCTGCCACCGTTAATGGATCCATCTATAAGCTGGACTGCTGGCCGGGAACGCCTCGGTATTCCAAGCTGTTCTGGCGGAGCTCACAGACTACACCAACCAAGCCAGTGCCTATCCAATTTACGGCTGCATCTATCCCTTGGGAAGCACGCTTGGCCCCCTCATCGGCGGATTTTTCTCGAATCCGGCGACCAAGTACCCTAAGTACTTCGGCTTCGGCTTCCTGGAGTCATACCCTTACTTCCTTCCTGGGTTTATATGTGCATTGCTCGCGATGCTAGGGTTCGTCTTGACATATTTCTTTCTAGAGGAGGTATGTTTTGTTGCGACTCCATGTGGTCCTATGAATGAGCTCTGTGTTGAAACAGACGCTCCCCAGCAAACGCGGAGATGTTTCCAGTGGTGATCCGGCCATTTCAACCACTATGAGCATCAATCAGCTTCTAGCGGTACCTAGTATACGTACGCTTGCGCTTTCGAGCTTCGCGCTGGCATTCCTGGGTAACGGATACACCGTTGTTTTTGTTCTCTTTTGCTACACGCCGATCGAGGAGGGAGGTCTGGCATTTTCGGTAAGCAACCAAGACATCTGCCAACGCCCAGAAAGATTTCACACTCTGTGTTCTAGGTTTCTGAGATTGGCTACACTTTAGCCTTGTCGTCTGCCATCTTCGCCATGTTGCAGCTGTTCTTGATGCCAACTCTGCTGCGTACTTTTGATATCGCCAGGATGTACATTTTCTGCATGGGCGTGTGGCCGTTCACATTTATGCTTATTCCTTTTCTGAATTCAATCGCTCGGATGGGTCTAAACAAAGAAGCCGGCCGCTCAGGATCCAATCTCAATAGATGTTTTCTTTGGATCGGTATTACCCTCGTTCAATTATGTTCACGAGTGGCTTGCTTGGCGTATTCGTTTGTCGTCTCCCCCCATCGGCCGCTGACTCGGACTGATCACGCTCATTCGGGTAAATAGAAATAATTCAATATTGGTCCGAAGCAACTCCCCCAGTCCTTCTTCTCTTGGAGCGGCCAATGGCCTCAATCAGTTCGTCATGGCACTGGCGAGATGCGTGAGCCCGGCTTTCGTCAGGTTCGTATTGTTCGTGACCACCCGTTAGTGCTAACTGCGGTCGGTCTCAGTGCCGTCTTCGCCTTTTCATTGAATCACAATCTACTCGGAGGGCATTTTTGGGTGGCGATTATGACTCTCATTTCTGCGTTTGGGTATTATCTTTCGCGGATGGTTGAAAATCCTGAAAGATATAAATGAATCGAAACAGAGGCTGTTGGTATACCGGTGACCCTTACTACTAGATAACCCATAAAACTACTTCATTTTGCGCAACGCCTTAAATATTGGGACGGCGCCCTTTGATATTTCCAACCTTGGGTTGAATTGCCTGCTGACAAATCCCTGTTTCGCACCGGTGACCAACACACCAACATAACCAAAACTGGACCGTTCTTTCAACAGCTCTTCTAAACCCACATCTATCACTCATAGTCCCCGCGTTCGACAATGTTGGTTGTTCATCACTTATGTGGCATCTCACAGCTTTCTTCGTATATTTAACCTTGGAGACGGGCGGCCACTTACACTCCCACTGGCCCACCCGGCACCACCTCCCGGATTCCTCTCCCCCAGCATGGAAACACCTTTTGATGATTTACGAGCGTCTATTGTAGAGGTCGATGGCGGGGAGTACCGTTCCGATGAACCAGACCGAATTGACGGCTGGGAGATACTCTCTGGCCCACACCCAATTCTTCAACTGCCGTCTGAAATCCTCTCCGAGATATTCATCGAATGTCTCCCTCCTTACTCCGCCGCACCCACCTCGACGCGTGCCCCAATGCTTTTGGCAGCGATTTGCAGGGACTGGCGCGAAATCGCACTCTCTACGCCATGTCTGTGGAGTAGATTCATCTTGACGGTCAACTTGGTCAAAACGAAAGACGGATGCTCCATCATCCAGCTTTTTGAGACCTGGCTTTCACGCGGAGGGAGTAGTCCACTCACTATGGTCATTAGCGGCGCTTCAGGCTTCCAAGGCGATTACACCCTTCCAGCTTCGTTTATCTCTGCTCTCAACCGGTCTTCCTCACGTTGGCATGACGTGAACCTCGTGCTCCCCCTTACCGATTTCTATCGACTGCAGGCCAATGAAGGACTTCCTCTACTGAGGAGGCTTGCTATTAGGGCTGCAGTTGATAACCGATCCGATGAATCACCCCTTCCTCCTCTGAACTTGTTCAACGATGCCCATGCTGCACGATGTTTCCTTGGGGGACGGGTTTACCCCGTCCAATATCACTCTACCTCTACACCAATTGACGTACTTCGACTCCCGAGCCTCGCCTCTCGTCAGACGTGCCGGACCTGCCACCACCGCTCATTATCTTAATGTTCTCCGCAAAGCTCTAAACCTCGCGGAAATTCGAATAGATATGCGTGCTATTGACACGGTCGAGACATCGCCCCCGGTACAGTCGAACGTCAAGTCGCTCATTGTTCAATGTCAAACACGGGATAACACCATTCTGAATATTCTTGATTGCATATCATTCCCTGCACTCGAGACCTTTGTTATTTCCGGCCATGCCCCCATACTCTCACCGCCTTTGCTCCGATTCCTCTCCCGTTCGTCGCCGCCGCTGCGCGAGCTTTTCCTGGACGTCCCTGCTCACCTCAGTGATGCTCTGATCGAGACAATGCCATGTCTCATTGCCCTGCCCACCCTCGTATGCCTCGAGATCAAACCTCTTGCAGGGGACACTGCGCACGACATTTTTAATCGCATGAGCGACCCGACGGCCCTGTTCCTTCCCCGGCTCCAGACACTCAGGGTGCAGGTAAATATCGGCCACGTACCCCGCTTGTCATGGAAATATGACACTCTCGCCCGCATGTTGGTCGCCAGGTGGAACCAGCAGACCGACGATAATGTTGGCCAGCTGCAGGTTTTTGCGTTTAGCTTCTCATGTGCCTTTGGCACTGAGGCCGACCCCTTCGCACAGCCTGATCCCGCGACCTTGTCGCAGTTGGAGATTCTGGCTGAGCAGGGCATGGACATAGAGCTGGTAACGGACCGGGAGGTTCTTGACTTCTCCACGGCCGTATAGATCATGTACAATATCAATATCAAAGCCTTATGTATTCGTCACTCGGGGCACATTTTTCTGTTTCTTCTTTATAAAATTATGTTCTCTAACGGAAGAGGATGCGAGGCGAAGCGGCCGAGCAACAGTATATTATATAGATAGAATTCCTCCGTGCTTGGGATAATATTTCATCTTCCGCCCCAGGGGTTGCCAGTCTTGTCCTTCTTTCAACAGCTCTGAGCTCTTCTAAAGCCATGTGTCACTGATGGTCTCCTCAATGCTCATCGATTATCACCTAATTATGTGATCTCACAGCTTTCTTTATATATTTAACAGACGAGGGGCCACTGGCCCACCAGCCTCCCGGATTCCTCTCCCCCCATGGAAACTACTTTCGATAATTTGCGAGCGTCTGTTGTAGAGGTCGATGACGGGGAGTACCGTCCTGGGCGTTCCGACCGAATTGACGGCGAAATACTCTCGGGCCCGCACCAGCTGCCGTCTGAAATCCTCTCCGAGATATTCATCGAATGTCTCCTTCCTTATTCCACCGCACCCATCTCCACGCGTGCCCCAATGCTTTTGGCGGCGATTTGCAGGGACTGGCGCGAAATCGCACTCTCTACGCCACGTTTATGGAGTAGATTCATCTTAACGGTCGACTTGGTCAAAACGAAAGACGGATGCTCCATCATCCAGCTTTTTGAGACCTGGATTTCACGCGGAGGGAGCAGTCCCCTCACCATGGTCATTAACAGCGCCGCGGCCTCAGGCTTCGAAGGCGATTACACCCTTCCAGCTTCTTTTATCTCTGCTCTCAACCGGTCTTCCTCGCGTTGGCACGACGTGAACCTCGTGCTCCCCCTTACCGATTTCTATCGACTGCAGGCCAATGAAGGACTTCCTCTACTGAGGAGACTTGCTATTAGGGCCGCAGTTGATAACCGACTCTCCGATGAATCACCCCTTCCTCCTCTGAACTTGTTCAACGATGCCCCCATGCTGCATGATGTTTCCTTGGGGGACGGGTTTACCCTGTCCAACATCACTCTACCTTTACACCAATTGGCGTATTTCGACTCCCAAGCCTCGCCTTTCGTAGAAAATCACAGGCGCGCCACAACCGCTCATTATCTTGATGTTGTCCGCAAAGCTCCAAACCTCGCGGAAATTCGAATAGATCTGCGTGCTATTGACACGGTCGAGACATCGCCCCCGGTACAGTCGAACGTCAAGTCGCTCATTGTTCAATGTCAAACACGGGATAACATCATTCTGAACATTCTCGATTGCGTATCATTCCCTGAACTCGAGACTTTTGGTATTTCCGGCCATGCCCCCATACTCCACTGCCTTTGCTTCGATTCTTCTCCCGTTCGTCGCCGCCACTGCGCGAGCTTTTCCTGGACGTCCCTTCTTACCACAGCGACGCTCTAATCGAGACAGTGCAATGTCTCATTGCTCTGCCCACCCTCATGCGCCTCGAGATCAAACCTCTTGCAGGGGACACTGCGCACGATATCTTCAATCGCATGAGCGACCCAACGGCCCTGTTCCTTCCCCGGCTCCAGACACTCAGGGTGCAGGTAAATATGGGCCTGGTACCCCGTTTGTCGTGGAAATATGACACGCTCGCCCGCATGTTGGCCGCCAGGTGGAACCGGCAGACCGGCGATGATGTCGACCAGTTGCAAGTTTTTGCGTTTAGCTTCTCGGTGCCCTTGGGTACTGCGGCCGACCCCTTCGCACAGCCTGATCCCGCGACCTTGTCGCAGTTGGAGATTCTGGCTGAGCAGGGTATGGACATAGAGGTGTAACGGAGAGTGAGGCGCCTGATATCATGCTTGACTTCTCCACGGCCGTATAATCATGTACGATATTCGAACATTATGTATTCGTCACTCGGGGCACACTTTTCTGTTTGAACTTGAACTGGTGGCCCGGGTTTGACTCGGAATTGGTGGAGGACGTTGTGGAATGCGTAGTAAAACGCCGAAAGCCGAGAATTGACTTTTCTATGAGACAGCCTACAGGATTGAATTACCTATGTGACAGTCTACCTTAATCATGGGCCCTATCGAGGCAGCGGTCTTGCAGTAGCATTTCTGCGGTATCGTGGTCGCCGTCGACGAAGGAAACAAAGACTTCAAGAAGAATAGGGATAAACAACACTATGACGCTTGTCTTTCCCATCCACCATTATTTCTCGCGTGCGAAATGGCGAACCACATACCCGACGAGATAATTTCAGAGATATTGTCGCCTGCCCTCCGAGTATCGGACGCGACATTCTCCACCTTATCCCAGGCCGGCTCTGGGCCCTCCCCTTTTATGACGTTCTCGGAGTCTAGCTCTGCGTTCCTGGTCGTTTCCAAAGCTTGGCTGCGCGTAGCCACCCCACTTTTGTACAACGTAGTGGTAATACGCTCGAAGGCTCAGGCGCAGGCATTAGCTGCCACCTTGAACGCCAACCCTGACCTCGGCCGATTTATCAAGAAACTACGCGTCGAGGGCGGATTTGCCATTTCAATGCTCAAAATCCTTCAGAGCTCTCCAAATATCACTGATATTTTTCTCGCGTTGTCTATCGCTCCGTCTGATAATGCATGTGGTCTGTGTCGGGGCCTGCCTTTGATCGACCCAGTCCGTGTCATTATTGACAATCATACTTGGAACGGAGTAAACAAACCTACGAGCAAACTTATTGATACGCTCGAGAAATGTTTTGTAACCTGGAAAAATATGGTACACCGTTCTTGTTGTTCTTTCTTTCATTCACGCCGCTGCTCATTTAGGCTGATTTGAGATCCCAAATATCTTTGCCTGGTCGAGCACTATTCCCAACGTGTTGAGCAAGGCCCCGAATCTTAGGACGCTACTGGTCTGGGACTGCACCAGCTCCCTGTTCGGGATACCTCCATACATGCGAATCGTCGCCGAAAACCCTTCCTTGAAATGTATTCGAATCGAGCCACCTTTGTCGCCTCAACATTTCGGATTCGAGCGCCGAAAGGTTTTCTACGATAGGATGAAGGAAGACGCGAAACTGAGGGTGCTTTTGGATTGGGTAGACGAAAGGTAGTCTGGTTTCCTCTGCTCGCTGCTTGTCTCATACATCTTCCCAGTCCCAGCCCGGCCGAGGATGAGCCTCCATCAAGTTCTTTCGTGTACCCCGAACAACTTTCTGCCGATCTGGTGCAAGAGGACGCAATCTGGAGCCGCGTGCTGTACTTCGCCTTGTATCGTGACAGCCTTAAGCCGAAGGGGCCGATTCCTCGACCTGGGCAGGATCCCCGGGATCGCCTGGCACCGCTTCTTGTGTGCAAGAAGTTTGCGGTATGCACCCGTTGCACGCCAACGCTTACGACTTACCTATTTCATGTAGCGGCTCGGCGTCCCGCTTCTGTACGCAAGCCCTGCGCTGCACTATTCGTGGGGAGTGGACACGTTTGCCTCCCAGCTGGCGCAGCGGCCGCATCTCGGCCGCCTCGTCCGATACCTGTACATCAACCACTCCGGCGACGCGGCGACGTTCAAGAGCATCGTTGGGCATACCCCAGCGCTGGTTGAGTTGCACGGCAGCAAGCATTCTGGGCCCATAACATGGAAGGCAAGACTCGTGGTCCTGTTTCATTTGGTTAGACCGAATTACCTATCCCTAGGCATTCAGCGACGTGGGCAAATCAACCGGCTCCAGCCTGCAGTCCTTCCATGGCATCCCGGTTTCTAAAGCCAGCGGCGCTGTGAGTCCGGCCGTCTTTGCTCAGTTTCCCCGGATGCGGGAGTTCAGTTGGGACTCGAGGACGGTGTTCAGGGCCGAAGCCAAGTTGATCCCTGCAGACACTTTCAATCTGCTCGTGGATTTGACGGTCAACACATTTGAAGAGTCGTTTCTTGATGTGCTCTCGTATATGGAGTGCGTCCCGGATTTCCAAACTCTTACAACCTCGCTGATTACTTATCAGGCTGCCCTCACTGCGAACAGCGAGTTTCCCGGCTACTGCTGACGGCGGCGCCCTATTCTTTCAGAGGCACGGCGCAAAGCTGCGAGAGCTGACACTTTCTGAGCGCCAGATCGGGAATTCCGAGCTCGCAGTCTGGCGCAACTGCCCCTCCCTGACTGTGCTCGGCGTCTCCTTCGACAGCCTTGTGCGTGTGGCCCATCGTCCCCGTGCTTCTACATAACTCACACTCGCACACCGTAGCACCCCGTGAGCTCGTCCTGCCTCGCGACCTCTGATACCCATCCGCGCCTCGAGCGCATCGTCTTCAAAATTGCGCCGGTTACGCAACATTTTCGGTAAAGAACCACTCGGGTCATTCGTTACATTTTTATGTAAATCTATTACAGGTTGAAGCAGCGGGCCGAGAAGGAGCTCGGGCAGGTCATGTCGACGCTGCGGACCACGGCGGCGTTCCCTGCGCTGCGCGAGGTCGAGCATCCGTGTTGCCGCTGGCCCACTGCAGAGTACGTAACTCCATCCATTCGCGTTGCCGTGGACGTGCTTAATTGTTGTTGCAGGCCCCAGATATCGAAGAGCGTGTGGGTGCGGTGGGCGGAGATCCTCCTGGAGCGGGACGTGCATCTCATTGGTTCCGACAGTGTGCGCTGGCGGCCGAGGTTAAAGTTTGTGCCAAAAACCAAGCAATGAGAGTTTTTTCCACTGTATCATATAAACACATGAAGACGCATCCGTATTGACCTTTGAAGGCGTGCTAGGCAAGATAAGTGGTCCGCGTCCATAAACATCGCCACGATCTAGAAATTGAAGGTGAATGTGGATGCCAATCCGGGAGTCATAGGTTCCAAAGTCGTATTCGTTTGGGGTACATATATAGAGAAGGCTGGTCAAAGAGAATCTGAGACCGAGTGCCAGTGGATTCTGTGAAGGCCAATATGCCCCAAAAGGAAACTCGGGGCTTGCGCTCAACCTCTTCGCCGATTTGGATGTTCTCGATAGCGCTGGACGCTACTATTAGAACACAGCGTAGATCTTCAACGGTCCGCGTAAATGCAAGTACCGTCGATGCGGCTTGCGCATTGCCCAAAGGAAACCCATGAGTTGTGGAGTCCGCCAAAGTGTCCTCTTGCCAGCGGCCCGGGGCCACAGCCATTCATTCCGATTCGCCGCTGTATCCTGTATCGATCTCCTTGCATGCTCGGCGGCGCTCGCATTACTAGGATCCGCTCTAAGTCTACTAGTAGGCTCTAATCCCGCCATCTTGAAGCTTCAAGTTGCCCCGTTCGTCTTCGTCGATGCTTCTGCCAGGCTTTGCATATCCCTAGTCCCCGTCGAAGGTATGCACAAGACCCGTATGGCCAATGGACCCCATCCGTCCGCAAACCCCCGCTCCACAACCCACCCCGCGCTCCACAGCGCGGTCCGAGTCTATCCCGCATCCGATTTTCCAAAGCCAAAAGTCCAAGCCAAAGTCCCGCCCACAACCCTACAGTAACTCCCGAGTCCCGCGCCACAACCTACAGTACAGGTCTCCATTCGCGCGCTCCGATTCTCACAGTACCTGTAGCCAACTCTCGACTCTCAATTCCCGGACGGATTTCTACATAATCAATATTTTGTTTACTCCGACTCCGACTCGGACTCGGACCGACACCCGCGATCCTTGTCGTCCTCGGATTTTGGAGAGCTTTTCTCCTGTAGGCAGACGCGGTTGGAAAGCTTTTTCTCCTGTAGGCCGCGTCTGCCCGCGTCTCCGAGTCCAGTGGCAATTCATTCTTGGATCCATAATCAATATCAATACAGTATTCAAGTTCCCGAGCCCCGAGCTCCGAGTCCGAGTCCTGAGTCCCACTCCGAGCCTAAGTCCATGTCAAGTCCCCGGGCGCGGCCCGACACCCGACACCCGAGTCCCGACAATCCCCACTCGTCTTGTCGATGCGTCAATGCGTGTGTAAATTTCTCCTTCCGTCGTCCTCCACCTAAAACAAGACTCACAGCTCGTACACACTCCCTTCGGGCTCTCCGCGCACGTTCCGAACACGCTCAAGGCTGCGTCAGGCCCCGCGTCCCGAGATCCGCTGGCAACAGGCTGCAGTGCCCTCCGGCGTCCTCCGTCTGTCTGTCTTGCGTTGTCTTACATCTACAGTACTACACGAGACGTACATCTACGTCTTACACCCGCCCGCCCCTCTTCTCGATCCGAACCCGAATCCGCACCGCACCGCATACCACGCTCGAGCTGGCCCCAGCACCTTCCGTTCCGATCTCCGTCCCTGTCTGTCTCTCCGCCGCGGCCGTAGCCTGTACGGCAGTGGCAGTGTATCCGCGTTTCTGTTATGCCGGCTTTCGCTTTTGTTTTCGTCTTTTTTGGAATACAGTCTAATACGCTATCCAACCCGAGATCGCCTGCATCCGATAATTTTCTCCCATCTCTATGCATCCGAATCGAATCCGAATCCGAGATCCGTCCAACACTTCCCTCCCCGCTGTACATGCCAGTGTGCGTCCCGACTCCCGAAAATCCCGACGCCCGAGATGCCCTCCCCTCCTGTACTGCGCCCCGAGTCTCAGTCACCGGCGCATTTCCTGTATCGGGTGTACCGGATGTATCGGTGTATCGTATTATGTTGCCCCCTGCAATGTGTATCCCGACGTACAGCTGTGCGCGTGTATGATCATGATCTGTCTGAATCTGTCTGTCTGAGTCTTAGTCTGAGTCTCCTACTGTGTCTCACCCCCTCCCCTCCCCTCCTCTTCCATCTCCTTACATCTCAATCTCATCCCTTTAGTTTGACATTCTAATTCTTCCTCTTCTATAAACAATCTCTCGAAATACAATAAATAAATAATTGCAGCGTGCATGCGTGTGCGTCGTCGTCATGATCAAAAACGGAAAAAAAAAATCGTCTCGAGGGGTCGAATTACTACTGTACTTGTCTTCTGCTTCCAAAAAAAAGTGAAAGAAGCGTCTCATGAGGACGAAAGGAATGCGAAAGTGAAAATGAAATGTGCAAAGTCGGACGAAAATGTGCAAGTGCGTGCGGAGAAAAGTGAAATATGCAAAAACGTCGCCAACAATGTGCGGAAGCGGCAGTGAGGAAAGAACAAACTCAAAAACCCCCCAAACACCCCTCCCCCTCCCCGTCCCGAAAGCTCGTGCCCTTCAACGTCCGACAAAGCGTCGACACCCGACACCGCTCCTTGTTGCCGTCCTTGGTACCATCGCGCTTCGTCTTGTCTTTCGTTTTGCGTTCCCGGTCGCGGGCGGAGATTCGCTTAGGGCGGGGGCCGCAGGCGGGGAAGACGGCGTCGAATACGAGTACGCCGAGGTCGTAGACGGCGCAGCAGACCGCGCCTTCCTCTCCCTCGGTGGACTCCCCCCGCTCCTCCGCGTCCGGTCCCGCGCCGCAAACGCCCCCGCATGCGAGTACTCCCCGGTAGATCCTCCTCTTCGTACCCGTCTTCTTCCTCAGCGCCCACGCCACGGGCGAAAGGCGTCTGCGGGCGGCGCGGGCTTGGGCGACGCCGTGCGAGGGGGGCGAGGGCGGGGTCTGTGATGGGGATTGCGGGTGCGGGTGATGATACGGGGAAGTGGAAGATATCGGCGGCGGGGCATACGAATACGGGTACGCCGGGGCGGAGTTGGGCGGGGCGTACGGCGAGGGTGCGCCATACGACGTCGGATAGGAATGCGAAGGGTACGGATAGGACGGGTAACCAGCGTAGGGGTAGCCGGCGGAGGAGTATTTGCCACCTAGGAAAAGTGAGACTCGCCCCTGGAGGGCAGGAGGGATAAGACAGACCTCCCATGGGACCGGGCGGCAACGCAAGCTCGGGCGGCGGGCTGGCGAAGCCGTCGCTCTCGTCGCTTTCAGAGCTCAGGTCTGGCACGAGCGGGGGCGGCTGCGGGGCGAGGTACGTCGGGTATTGCGTGGACAGGGAGAAAACGACGAGGTGGAGAGGGAGTAGTGGGAATAGGCGTTGGCGTTGGGACTGGGTATTGGCGGGGGGACGGGGAGGGGTATGTAAGGACTCGTGCGGGTGGGGGTGCGCTCCGCCTCGGTGCTGTCGTCGTCTTCGTCGTCGTCTTCA
The DNA here is from genome assembly GCA_029378395.1 of Mycena leptocephala. NCBI lineage: Eukaryota > Fungi > Basidiomycota > Agaricomycetes > Agaricales > Mycenaceae > Mycena > Mycena leptocephala. The sequence continues at coordinate 56,756 of JARJLF010001407.1, read as the reverse complement.
TCTAGCGCTGCCTCGTATGCGGCGAGGGCGCGGGGGTGGAGGGTGGCACCACGGCCAGTGGTGGGGTGCTGTTTTGCGGATGGTTTACGACTGGGTGCTCCGTCGTAGTAGGTGCGACCGGGACAGCCGCGGCAGGGAGAGCACAGGCATTGGGAGAGACCTGGATGGGGGAGCGGTCGTAGTGGGCTGGGGAATGGGCGGAAAAGGTTCTTGTGAGGGACGGGGAGGGGGGGAAGTGGACGGAGGGATGAGGGGCCTCGTTTGCGGACCGTGCGCGCTTGAGGATGGGATTGGGACTAGGCATGGCGGCCTATAGCCTGGGTTAGCAGGAGGAGGAGGATATGCGGGACATGGCGGAAGAGAGAGAAACAGGTTTTGTATTTGGTATCATTCTGTTGACACAGTCACATAGTCACGTCACGCTGCCATCGGTTCCATGGCCACCGATCCACCGGTCCTCGAAAAAGGAAAATCCAGTGCTCTTACACTCCGTACACAAAGGCCTTGCTGAGATACCATTGTAATAAGTCATTGTGCATGTCTTTGGCCAGTACATACCCCGACCCACAAACACTGAACTTGAATTGTGGAATGCTTGCCGGCGTAAATCCCTCAGCTGGCCCCATATGGTGGCGTCCAATCCCGCCGCCATCGCAAGTACCGGCCTCGCACCACTGCCACTCGCCAAGCACAACCCCCTTCTCTCTACGTACAACGTTGCTCGCCTCCGTATCACCTTTCGCGTCGGCGATCCTCGCGGCGCCAAGCCCTGCCCGATCCTCACCTTAATCGTGCCATCCAGCTTCTAGCCCTCGCTCCTCGTCCTTGACTCGCCCTCCTTCTATCACCACGACCCACCCAACTGCGCCCGGCGCGGTCACGCGTCCCCATGCCATTGGCGCGTCCTTTCCTCCGATTGCCGATCGTGACGACCTCCTGGTTTGCATATTCCGCGAACGTCTTTAGTTCATTTCTATTTCCGCGTTCTGGCCTGTCAGTATCTATGTTTCCCCACCTAGTTTTGTAGATTTTCCGTGACGAGCGCGTGTCCTCTCTTCTGTGCCACCGCCAGTACTCAAGGCGTCTCATGTCATTCCGTACCCAACGCGTCTTCTTTTTCCGTCTCTGACGACGGCGTGTTCCGTCTTCCGTACACCCGTCTTTCACGATCGGTCGATGTTTTCCCAGTGCGGCTGTCTTCTCAGTGAGCGTTTCCCAATGCAGCCGTCTTCTCTGACACCTGAGCGCTAATAGTAAGGAGCGTTATCCGAATACGGGCGTCTTCTATATATGTCAGGTTCTCCCCAATGCCTTGGCCATCCCACCCAGTGTCAGTGTCAGTGCGGAGTTGCAGCGATTGGCTGGTCCATCACAAATTCACAGACGCGTTTGTCTTATTCCAGCCTTAGACTATCCTTGATTGAGTTTGGGGTTGCTTCCTGATTCCCCACACCCAGAACGTAGGTGTTCTCCCCACCCGCTACGATTGATCTGCACCTAATTTATCTCTCAACTTAATTATACGCGTCTCTGCTTAATTATACGCGTCTCTATCTGTAATTATACCCGTCTCTATCTGTAATTATACCCGTCTCTGCTTAATTATACGCTGCTATACATACATACCTATTGTGTGTCCTAGGCCTTCAATCACTTCCTCCCTTTTGTCTTAAAGTTCGCGCGCGCCCACCAATCGAACGCAACTCCCTTCAAGTTCATATTCGACTTTCGCACTACGCGTCCCTCATCTATCCAATCCCTTATCGCGCTCACTTCCACTTCCACTTACACCCTCCTCATTATGTATTCAAGACTAACACTATAAAAGCCAACGCGGCCCACACCCCCGGTATCCTCTCGTATCCTCTGGCTCTAACTCTGGTTTCAGTGCAGCTGAAATTCGAAAACCAATCGCGTCGACGCGCCTCGAGGCCGGGCACCCGCGACGCGACGCGACCGTGTTAGATGTTCTGTTCAGCACTAGTGTTGGATATATGATATATTATTCGATATCGCGATGGACGAGCACGCCATCCACATCCACATCGACAATCGATATATCATCTACGCGAACGCGACGCGCAACAGCGAATCAAAACCTCGCTCGTGCCAGTTGGGTTCGGGAAGGTCGGCGCGTCCACCGGTCGCGTCGCGTTCAATCATTGTTCAATCAATCAGCGGATGTTGATTTACTAGGAGCGGATGCAGAACAAGGGGAACAAGGGGAACCAGGGCAGATGGCAGAACAAGGACGGAACAAGATCAACGCTACGCGCGCGGATCCGGAACTTATGATACTTACTTACCTCCTCTAGTCCAAGTCTACAGTACTTCCGAGAGAATTTTGGGTCCGTCGCGTCGTTCGATTTAATTTCTGTTCGAATTCGCGCGTCGCTCGTAGACACGGCACCACGCCTCCCGCGGCGTTTATAATAAAGAAAATTAAAAATTACAACACAACAACGCCGCTGTCTCGCTTCCTTACTTCCCCCTTCCCACTTCCCCATACTCCCCCGTCCCCATCTCCGTCTTCGTCTCCGACTCCGACTACATACATATCCCTATCCCAGCGGCGCCGAACCGTCACGGTGACGGAGGATCGCCACCGCCACCGCCGTCACCGCTCTCGTATTTTTCAGTTTTGATGTCCCATTTGTACCGTGACTCAGTCTGACTCTGGGCATTGAAATATCGAAATTTGACAGACACAGACAATGTTGTGTCGCGATCGAATGCATGGCCTCGGAGGTACGCAATTTAAATTAAACAAGTAATTATATATAGATGTAGAGCTTGGCGTGGGGTTATGTATACAGTACCCTCCCCAGTCGACGCCGCATATGTCGTCTCTGTGTCTGTCCGAAGTAAATATAATATTCTTCCTCGACCGTAACTGAACTTGAACGCGAATCCAGTTGATCACCTGTCAATGAAAATACTTACCCCGGAGTTCAACCGTCGCCGTCGCTTGTCTTTTGTCTTTTTTTTCTTTTCTTGGCTTGCCGTGAATAATACAATACGACTCTCCCGAATTCACGAATTCAATGCACAAAAGTCTATCCGACACATGGGCCACATATCAACCATATATATAAGCTTCATCATGATCCTTCGGGGATTTTCATGAAAAACACAAACTTCACAACGGAGCTTCCGACTTCCGAAGGTTAGCCCGACTCACTGCGTTCCGACCCCTCCTAGACTCAGTTTAGGGGTCTGTCTAGGGTCTATCTAGGGTTTGTCTAGGGTGCGTCTAGCATAATTCTGAGCATGTCTAGACACACCCTAGACACACCTAGACAGATCCTAGACAGACCCCCCAAACTGAGTCTAGGAGGGGTCGGAACGCAGTGACTCTATATGATCATGATGCAGTTGGTCCGGACCTGGGACGAGTACCGGTCGTCGAGTGTGCACTGGCAGGTATATAAATGTCAAAGGCTAATTGAACGAACGCGGAGATTACTCGCGGGTCGTGTGGAGTACCCCAGAAATTTATTTGTTCTACTTACAGTACAATATGCGCGTCGAGACGAGGTATCACCGCTGCTCAATCCGCGCAATGCTCTAACGCGTCCCCGGTTTTAAAATTTGAATATCAGAGAAATCGAACCAACAACCCAAAAATACACCATCCACATCCACAGTAGACCGACGGGGGAACAACTCACCGAGCGTCTAAGGCACAGCGACTTACACGGGAACGCCACGAGTGAAGGACCGCATTTTGGGCCCGGGGAAAGGTTATTAATATATTAATGATCAGATTGCTCCGAGTCGCACAGAAACGGAAAATGAAAAATCGAACGCGGCACGTTGAATTTGAGTGGGTGTGTACTGTACTACCCGAAATTTACACTCTCCCCGAATTTCATAAATAATCCGTATGCCAACTTGCTTATGCGTTCTACCGCAGTGACGGTTCAATAAACACCATCTTGCGCGACACTGCAGAAATCAACACCAGGCCTCTGGTAGCAGAGTAGTGTCGTGGATACATGCTGTAGGTTTGGTTTGGATGCATAAAAAAACGTAGAGATAAGCTTTAACCCGGGTCTGCGTCTCCTGGACTGTTATTTCAAATTCAAGCGGTATACCAACGGAGATTTTCACGAAGACGTACATGCAGGGCCGAACGCTTGTGGACGAAAATACTAAGGTTTCGAAAGGGAAAGGCCCAAGGGTAATTATAATTGAGCGCTGTGGAACGGAGATTACTCACGCAACGACGTGACGCGCCACATTTTTTCTTTTCTTTTGTTCACTCATGTAAGTTGTAAGTAATATAACACGCGTACGCGTCGCGTCCCTTACGCGTGTCCTAAAATCCGCATTATCGCGTCGCGCTAATTTCACACCCTCGCGTCACCGTGTCCATACTGCGCGTGGTACTGTCCAGACGCGTACGCGTCCTACCCTAAAAATAACGAAAGTTACGGGAGATCGGGAGAACTTACCCCGCCGGAGATTCGTATCTGCCCTTAAGCTTCCTCTCACTCTTCCCCACGACTTCTCTAATTCAAAATCACCCCCTTCTCTCAAAATCACTCCCCTCTTCTCCCATTCAAGTTCCCTCGCCGGCGGCCATGACGATAAAACGCGATTCATTATCATTGACACTATCACTGCCAGCCATGCTGTTCGCTGTCCACGCCGCCACCCAACATCTTTCTTTCTGAATCCTTCTTCCTTCAATTCGTGGCCGCGGCGAAAACACTGACGCGAATCGATATCAGTCCACACTACTCAGCAACGCTGCCGTCCCTGCACCCGACCAACGTTTTTCTTTCCCCTTGGGGGACGAACGTTCATTATTATCGTTGAAGAAAAGAATTTTGGAACGCGTCACCTCACGACCGTGCACCCATCTCGAAATCTTAACGCTTACGAGAATGCGCGAAATACGCGTCGCGTCGCGACGCGTCTGTGGGAACATCCGCTGTCAAAAAGGAAGAAAAGAACCACCCAAGAGCCAAGATCACCCGAATGCGGATATTGTCCCAAAGAAACAAAATGTTGATCAGAAAATGTTGAACAATCACGGAAGGTCGGCGCGCGTCCCGCGTCCCGCGCCTCGCGCATCTCTTCTCCCTTCTCCCTTCCCTTCGTTGGTATAGCGCTTTCTTTCTCCTTATCACTTATCACTGTGAGATTCCGATTCCCATCCTTCGTTTCGTCTGGGCCTTTTCTTGCCTGGTCATGCGGCCATTTTTCTGGTTACTTCCAGGAACTCGAGATCTCGAGTAACAGTTGACAGAAGCAGGACAAGGTTTTCCAGGAAGAAGACAAACAAGTCGTACGACAATCACTTTCGCAACATTCCGTCGTTTTTTAATCTCCGGGTGTTGGTGCCTCGCCGGAGATAAACTGAACCAGCGCCCACGGCAGCTCTGATTCGAAAAACAGTGATATGTGTTGTGTCGAGTTGATATGACTTGCCTCGAGTTGAAGACGGTGTTGGAGAAGGTCCTTATTGTTGAAGGAGAAGGCGATGTCGGCGGCGGTATCAGACAGGACTTTGCACCCGGCGCGCGCGTAGCATAATCTTGCCTCGAGTTGAAGCCGGTGTCGGAGAAGGTGTTTATGTATTGTTGAAGGAGAACACGAAGTCGGCGGCGGTATCAGACAGAACTTTGCACCCGGCGCGCGCGTGTCATAATCTCCGACCCTCCCGAGGTCGGCCTCCGGCTTTCGGCAATCGTGGAATAGGCGAAGAAATTAATTAAAGTTCTGACGCTGGCGGCCGAGTCACCATTCCCGACGCCGGACGGCCACGAGCAGAGGTCGGCCGACGTCAAGATGAGATTGAAGGGCTTGCTGACTTCTAGACTCTTCCCCGAGGCCAGCCCGAACCCGCATACACGTCGGTTGAAAGTTGAAGCGTTCAATCGAGGGAAATGTGAATCCCTCACGGACTGGAATCCACTTATTACTGTAATTAACCAGGGTCAGAGATGCACGTTCCAGGTTAGATTAAGTTGGTTTCAAACCTACTTATAAATATAAGCAGCTGGGAATAGAATCAATATTAAATGGCCGTAACATGGATGCAGCCAGACGCAAAAAAACGCGCCGAGGATAAGTTGGGATAAACCGCGGCTACTTCGTGTTCGTGTCGTCGCGCGGTTTTCGCGCCGCAGCATAGCCGTGGCGTCGTTCTCGCAGCATGCAAGTGGAGCGGACTGTGGAGATTCGGAGGTGGAGAGGTGGAGTCCTGGTGCAAAGCCTCCAACCGACAAGTCTCCATTGTCGCCAACAGCAACCTCGGAAAGTAGAACACCAGAAGAATGGGAAAAAAAGAACTTAGAACAGCAAAAAGAGTTACGAGAACGCGGGAAGTCGCAGTGGAGACGACATTCATAGCCAACGTGCGCCACTGACCTCATGCCGCCTTGCCAGCTCGAGTCAGTGTGGGATTTCACTCGTTTTCCTGTTGCAAAAGTCGCAAGGAGGTAAGAACCCAAAGAATCGGATTCGCAGGGCGGATACGGGTAGGAATCCTGCAACAGAAATTGCGTCAGCGTTTAGGTGGGGTGTGAACAGGGTCTGGAAACAAGAACAAGGTTAGCCGCGGCACTGCATGTAAGAAAGTTCTGGTTCAAGCAAGCGGGAGGCTGGAGCAGTTCAAGTTGGAGGCGAACACAATATCAGGTCCGGTTGGCTCGGGAAGTGGTTGAAATTAACATTCGGGTTTCGGCGATCATGGAAAACCTATAGGCTGGGGATAGCACTTCACCGGTGCTTGGATAAGTCAGGATACTGTATTATAATCCGCATCGTGCACTCGTAAAGTTGGAATCGACTTGGAATTTCCATTTGTTCAAGCATCCCCTCTTTGGGAAGTGTGGTTGAAATTAACATTTGGGTTTCGGCGATTATGGAAAACCTATAGGCTGGGGATAGCACCTCACCGGTGCTTGGATAAGTCAGGATAATACCACTTGGTCTCGTAAAGTTGGAATTGAGTTGGAATTTCCATTTGTTCAGCCACATCCCACGTGCCACGGAACGGATGTATTTCAGGATCGCCGGATTTGCAATTCCAGAATCCAAATATCCCGATCGGCGGTCGCCAGGTCGGGACCTGTCGGGACCTGTCGGGACGCGCTGTTTTCCTTGTCGATCAGGAACCGGGGTCAGGTGGGCGTAGTGCAATGCTGTGCAATGGCGACGACGATATGGAATCGTAACGACGATCTCATGTTTCAGGCTTACTACGGATTTGGGCGGGCCAGGAACTGAGGTATAGGAGAGGGAACCACAGGGGCGGGAGCTGGCGGGAGATGAAGAACAAGCGGAGAAGACAGCCTAACGGGAGTGCAAAAGTACCTTAGACAATGAGGAGTAAAACATTTATCCGAAGTCGGATAACGGAGAGCTATTCTTTTGAAACAATGTGGTCGTGGAAGGTCGTTACCCAGCTATTTGACTTGTCTTTCTAAATATTTCCTTTTTTGGAGGCGGGTGTTGATTGAACGTGATAGGACACGGAACACGGAAGGACCGAATTACCAAGCAGATGGCGCCCAGCAAGATCAGCGATGACGTGATGAAGGCAAAAAAAAAGTGCCAAGTGAGGAGGAGGAGTTCGCGGAGAAGCAAGTACGCAACGCAAGCGATGGACTCACCCGAGGCAAAGTGGTAGACTGCCGAGCGCCAAGCGCCGGCGAGGAAGGAATGAATATCGGAGGTTGACCAGTGCCATCGGGGATTGCGGGATGGACGTGCAGGATGGACGCCAGCGTGGCTTGAGCTTGGCCTGGGCCAGAAGCTGGTGGAAATACGCGGCAAAGCGAGCCAGCGGAGCCTCGGAGAGCGCCGGCGTTGCAAGGACGCGAGAAAGGCAGGGCGTTGTACGCGCCGAGGACCAAACGCCGACGAGCAAGGCGAAGGAGACGAGCGCCAAGCCGCGACGAGAAAGGCGTGCGCGCGGACGTCTGAGCATCTCGGAACGGGAACCCAGCGCCACCCCACGCAGTCGCCGCGCCGAGTGCAACGCACGCGGGACGCCCAGAGGGAACATCGACGGAGTGATGCAGTGGTAATCGATCATCGCGGCAGGCGTTGAGTGCTGTTTCGGGCGCGCAGACCTTGCTCGTTTGGGCATTATCGGAAGGCCCGGGATGGTCCGAGGAGCCCACAGGAAGACGCCAAGCAAAGGTAGAAGGGCGGGAAATGAACTAAGCCAAGCGCGGCTGGAAGGTGCAATGCACTGCAGAAGATGCGAGAAGGAGAAGGCCGAGCCACCGTACGAACGCGGGAAGGGAAATGAAGGCAGACGCAACGGAAGCACACACGCCAAGCTAACGAAGTTAAACGGGTGAAGCGCTGCGAATACTGTTATAAGCGTGCTGTCAAGCTGGAGGGAGCGCCAAGGGTATTATGGAAACTTTAAACGGGATTCAACCTGATTCAGCCACGGCAGCTTGGCATGACCGATCGGCACAGTAGCACGACGCGCAGAGTAGCGACGATCAAGTACAAGGAAATGAGGAAATGAGTAAAATCTGCACAATCATGATCAGTCGTAGGTCAAGCCTATGTGCACCGAGTAGCATATCTGGACGAGCCCGAGGCGTTAGTTGGCGCGAAGCCAGGAGTGTAAGATGTACCGAACCGCGGTGCGTCAACGAAGAGCGGGAACAGTCAAGAAAAAATACCGTCAAGGGGACGAACAGGATGCCTTCGCCGATCGCAGTTCTTGGAGAAGAAGAAGACTGCGCGCGCCCAGTTCTGCGCCGAATTCGCGAGGGGAAGTACCATCGTGAACACCCTCCCCACCTCCATCACGGCAGGTGCGAGGTCAAGGTACTCCTGATGTAGAGATCACGACGGGATAGTAAAGTCCTTGTTGCGCACTCACACGTATCACGAACGTAAGTGTTGTCCTGAATTATTTCAGGGACTGGCATGCAACTCAGATAAAATATAGTCAATGGAGTCGAAAGGGCTCACAAAATCAGCTCCATAGCGCCATTATCATTGCCTTCGGAACTTCGACTCACCTCTTCCATCAGCGTCTCCAACGCTTGTATTCATTTGTAACTTCACCGTATAACGCAACCAAGGTGAGAGAGCTCGCCGCAAACAGAGCAGATGAGTCTACGGCCGAGTGCGGACAAAGATTTCGACATTCTTCCTGAACCAAAAGCCAGCAGCTTTTCAGGCTGCAAAGTGCCCGGGGTACCAACGCCACTTACGGAACCTCAAAACTGCGGAGATAAATGCTGTATATTATTTAAGCAGGTTTCAAGACACAGTAGGACTCAGCGATGTCTCGAACTGAGGTTAGTCGACGAAGAGGTTAGATGCAAGAGCGAATTTCCTTATCCGGCGGTTGAATCTGAACTTTGATGCTGATTCCAGGCAATCCTCCCGACTGTGGCTTTTGGAGTCTTTTGGACCTGTATACTGTCCTACCTAGGCTCGTTTCAGCCCCTATAGTATTGCCTTCGTTCAATTGAAAAATGACACGCTATCAGCAATCTATCACGCGATCAACAGTGGCCTGAAAACCACCAAAAATAAATGCTTGAAGCTCCTTCATTACTTGTCATAAATTGCACGAAAAAAATCCCAACGTCTCCTATTGATCCAAATACCACACCTGCAAAAAACCGCAGCGATGGATGCCTTTATAGACGCCAACGGACGACCACCAAATCATCTCAAACTGGATCCGAGGCGGTTCGTATTCACCTGTAGCCTAGCGGCAATTGCAATGCGGGAATCTAACATGCCATGTCTTGGATAACCGCCCACGTCCTGATGTACGTAGCTGCCTGGTTCTTTCGTTCTTGCCACCCCCTCCCCGCTTGGTACACTCTAATATACTCCGAACTTGAAGTTCACCATGAACATCATGATGTCCGTCATGCTGGCCATGCTCAAAATCTGGTCAGCATAATCCTGACCTTGAGATCGTACACCCGTTTAATGGTTTCTGACTTGTCAGGACAATCCTCGTCCTCACAACCCCCTCTGCATCTGCCCTCCAGATCGAAACGGTCTCGGGAAAGGCCGTTTCTGACGGTTCCTTGGCTGTAGATGTCACCTGGACGACTTCCACTTCTGACCCGTGCGTGCTCTCTACCAAAAAAAAAGACTGACCCTGACGTTCGAAAATCTGCCCCCAGGGCCTCATTCTCCATCGAGCTCACCAACCCCTCATTTGTGATTATATCCGATGTTGTATCAAGTCATCTCCTCTTGACTTGACTTGCAGCATACTGCCCTTGCCATTGCGAATACCGTCGATGCGTCGAGCCTCAGCGGATCCTTTTCTCTGCCAGACGTGCCGGCGAGGTAATTCCTCTCCCTTCCGTATATCTTTATTGCTGAATTGTTCTTCGTCAGGTCCGGCTACTTCATTCAATTTGTTGCCGTCACCAACATCAACACCGTTCTGGCTACAAGTCAAACTTTCTCCCTCCTCCCTGAGTCTAGCCCCACTTCACCGGCCACTTCATCATCGACTTCTTCACTGAGCTCTGCTTCACCGAGCTCTGCATCACCGACTTCCTCTGCCTCTCCTGCGCCAACCTCTTCAGCTTCACTGACCTCCTCTGCATCACCGACTTCTTTTGCCCCGCTCTCTTCCACGCCTCCTGCCAAGAAAAAAAATCTTGCAGGCCCCGTCGCAGGGGGCATAGTCGGGGGTCTAGTTGTGGTCCTCAGCACTCTCGGGGTCCTTCTCTGGCTTGCCCGTCGTCGAAGACAGCGCAAGGTCAATGCCACATTCCCGGACGAGGAGAAAACGTCTCCCGTCGACCTCTCGTCCTCCTCCAATAATTCAACGCAAGAGGCCGCGGCGCTGCTATTCACTACCCTCCCATCCGGCGAAACTCAACTATCCCCACCGAACCAGACAGTGCCCCGGGGAATTCTGGCTGCGGAAGAGAAAGCGCTCCGCGCCGCGCGTATACAGAACGAAATTCGAGAGCTCACGGAGCAAGCTGAGGGGCGAGGACTGGCGCAGTCTACACCCAGCCATCCCAACCGTATGAGTGAACTGTTAGAAGAGATGCGGCTGCTGAGGAATCAGATGGGCGCGATTCAACAGCAGCAGATGGACATGCAAGCAGTAATAGGCCAGGGCCTTCCCGAGTACACGGCTGACCCAGCCTAGCTTCCACCGAAGAGGTCTATTGGTTGTTTTGCAATTTCGAGTATATTTATCACACCTCTTTCCCAAGGATTTTTGGAACGCGTCGAGATACCAGAGGCAATTTGAATCGCCTTATGCGATGGCAGGCAGTTAACCGTTGTTTTAAAAACCTTCACCCGCATTGTGGGTCCCAAATGCTTTTGATAGTACTGCGCACAGCATTTCGCGCGCGACGATCTCAGCAGTGCGAACCTACGTTACAGCTAGATCGACTCTCACAGAGCCCAAAAAACAGCATGTCTCGCCGGTCGCAAATAAATCCACCTCTTCAAATCCTTTCAATTTATTTTTCTCGTGCTTCGAGGTTAGACAACTTCTCAAGGTCAGTATTGTCGCGGCTGCTCTCGAGACTCTTCTGTAGAACTAGATGGGCTTGGAGGTTGTCGATGAAAACGGAGACAATACACAAGGTTACTTACAAACTTATGGTACACAGAATAAACATTTATATGGTACAACCGCCACGAACCTCATTGCCTGGTTTTTGGTACGTATTTCAACCTCCGTCGTCAGCGCGCGCCTTCGGGGCCGACGAGATGTACGTCTCGCTCCAGGAGGCCCTCCGCCCATCTCACCCACCGGCTCTTTGATATCTGGGGCCTGCAATAACAATTAAGCACGTCTACAGCAACAGACAAGAGCTCGCCGCAGACACAGAGCAGACGAGTCTACGGCCGAGCGCGGACAAGGATTTCGACATTCTTCCTGAACCAAAAGCCAGCTACAAAGTGCCGGGGGTACCAACGCTAAAAAACCACCGGGAAAAATGCTGTATATTATTTAAGCAGCTATCCGTGGGTTTCAAGACACAGTAGGACTCAGCGATGTCTCGAACTGAGATTAGTCGACGAAGAGGTTAGATGCAAGAGCGAATTTCCTTATCCGGCGGTTGGAGAGCACCGGAGGAATGGGGATGATGGCGGAAATGATGGCGGATTCGTCCGCGGCGGAATTCCCACGGTTGCACGAATATTCGTCCACAGAAATCGCAGGTGTCTTGCAGCGAATTCCGTGGAGGATATTCCCTGCAGTGATTCTCCTGAACTATTTTTCGCACATTTGTCTGGAGAAAAATGCGTGAATGAAATTTCCTCGAGTTATCTTCGTGCACAAATTTTGAATGATCTTACTGAAGCGATTCTCCTCCATGGGATTTTGACTTCTTGCTGGAGGGACTTTACTGGAGCAATATTTTTATTTGTTCCTGGACCTATCTTCCTTCACGGCATCTGTTAATTTCCTCTAGTCCTTTCACTGCAGAAATTCTCATTTCATGTTCAACTTACACGTTGCTTTGGCTGTAATTAGCACGCCGCAGGTTTCCTCTCAATGTTCAATGGATGCCTTCTCCACCTGCAACTAGATTCAACATCTATGGCAAAGATTTCCACAGTGAAGGTATTGTTGGTTTGGCGTAGTTGGTAACTTGTGTGGTCCTTGTATTTCCTCACTTCTTGCGGGTTGTTGGTTCAAGCCTTGCAGCCCTTTTTTATTCATTATATTTTCTGAGTTTTTACTCACCATCTCGATCGACCTTGTTCAGACCCACCAAATACGTTTGACGTTTAGGGTATGAAGCTGGGAATTGCAGAGCGAGAATTCCATCAAGGTAAACCAAGGAAGATAAAATGGACAGCCTCGTGGAGGAATTTTAGTGAAAGAAATTTTGTTGATGCAAAAACGTGTTGTAACAGGTAACGTCCGTTCTCAGAAATTTCTTGGACTGAAATCACTGGACGGTTTTTGCTGGAGATGGATCATTTTCAGTGGACGGAATTAGCTGCAGGAAAAAAATGAATTTTGCTGCAGGGATATCTGTGCACAAACTCGGCTGGAGCGAAATTTCTGGACCACAATCCGCCATCAGTCCGCCAGTCCGCCATCATCCCATTCCTCCGTCTCCTTGGGCGGTTGAATCTTTCAACCTGAACTTTGATGCTGATTCATCATTCCAGGCAATCCTCCCCACTGTGGCGTCTTTTTACCGTCCCACCGACCCATGGCGCGTCAGGCACATGCTTTTGTTTCCGTCTGCACCGATCGAGCGGCGCATATTCGTGCTGCTCTTCATCAGCTTTGCCGACCGGGTGTTCTGTCGACCGCACGATTGATGATAGAGAAGGGGATTCTCCTGCTCCCAACGTATCCCTTGACTCCAATCCCGCTGAGGTTGGAGCTAGAAGTACCGTGATACGCCGGGAAAGAAGTACGATAGGGAGCTACATGACGAGTCCGACTCGGATGCAACCGACACATGCCACGACCATTATTTCACACCGCGCTGAATGCTGACGACGGCGTCCATATATGTCTACACCGTCAGCGAAACGCAAGCCGTGGCTTCGTACTCTTGCCTCCAGCACTGCAACCATACACTGATCATATCGAACCTTGTTCAGAAGTTGTTCTTTGATTATGCTATTTATACGTGAGTTTTGTTTCGTGCGTTAAACCATGCTCTCATCTTCTAGGGAGGTCTAGATGTGACGACCGCCCTGCGAACTCTACCACGCCGTAACGTTCAGAAATAATTCAAACAAAAAATCGGAAGAGATTCTTCGAGCGAGAATTGAGGAAATGCAGATAAGGTGAGAGAATTCTTCGTTGATCTAACTCGCTGTGTCTGACAACCACTCACATCCTGATGTAGGTAGCTAACCAGTTCTTTCGCTCCTGCCACCTCCTCCTCCACTTGTACACTCTTTACTCCGAAGTTCACCATAACATGTCCGCTGTGCTGACCATGTTCAAAATCTGGTCAGCATCGTCCTAACCTTGAGATCATGCACCAGTTTAAATGGTTTCTAATTTGTCAGGACAATCCTCGTCCTTACAGCCCCCTCTGTATCTGCCTTCCAGATCGAATCGGTTTTATTGAACGTCGTTGCTAAAGACTTCTTGACTGTCACCTGGACGACTTCCCCTCCTGACCCGTGCGTCCTCTACCCCAAAAAAAGAAAAACTGACCCGACGTTTGAAAATCTGCCCCCAGGGCCTCATTCTCCATCGAGCTCAACCCCCCTCTGTGATTATATCCGGTGTTGTATCAGGTCATCTCTTGACTTGACTTGCAGAATGCTGCCTTTATCATTGTGGATAACGTCAGCGCGTCGGACTTGAGCCTATCCACTACTCTGCCAGTCTGCCGGCGGGTAATTCCTCTCCCTTCTGTATATCTTTATGCTGAACTGTTCTTCGTCAGGCCCGGCTACTTCCTTCGATTCGTTACTGTCACCAACGTCAAGTCCGTTCTGACTACAAGTCAAATTTCTCCCTGGGCAACAATGCGACTAGTTCTGCGACCCACCCGGCAACAAGCTTGAATTCAGCGAGCGAAACTTCACCGAGCTCTGCATCACCGGGCTCTGCTGTGTCTAGTTCTGCGACCCACCCGGCAACAAGCTTGCATTCAGTGAGCGAAACTTCACCGAGCTCTGCATCGCCAACTTCCTCTGCCTCTCTACGCAACCTCTTCAGCTTCACTGACCTCTCTGCATCACCGACTTCTTTTGCCCCGCTCTCTTCTATGCCTCCTGCCAGAAAAAAAATCTCGCAGGCCCCATCGCAGGGGGTGTGGTCGGGGGCCTATTTGTGGTCCTCAGCACTCTCGGGGTCTTCCTCTGGCTTGCCCGTCGTCGAAGACAGCGCAAGGTCGATGCCACATTCCCGGACGCGGAGAAAACGTCTCCCGTCGACCTCTCCTCATCCCCCAATAATTCAACGCAAGCGCTGCTATTCACTACCCTCCTATCCGGCGAAACTCAACTATCCCACCGACCCAGACGGTGCCCCGGGGAATTCTGGCCGCGGAAGAGAAAGCGCGCCGCGCCGCGCGTATACAGAACGAAATTCGAGAGCTTACGAGCCAGGCCGAGGGGCGAGGACTGGCGCAGTCTACACCCGGCCATCCCGACCGTATGAGTGAACTGTTAGAAGAGATGCGGCTGCTGAGGAATCAGATGGGCGCGATTCAGCAGCAGCAGATGGACATGCAAGCAGTAATAGGCCAGGGCCTACCCGAGTACACGGCTGACCCAGCCTAGCTTCCACAGAAGAGGTCTATTGGTTGTTTTGCAATTTCGAGTATATTTATCACACCTCTTTCCCAAGGATTTTTGGAACGCGTCGAGATACCAGAGGCAATTTGAATCGCCTGATGCGGTTGGCAGGCAGTTAACCGTTGTTTTCAAAACCTTCACCCGCACTGTGGGTCCCAAATGCTTTTGATGCTACTGCGCACAGCATTTCGCGCGCGAATCTCAGCAGTGCGAACCTACGTTACAGCTAGATCGACTCTCACAGAGCCCATAAAACAGCATGTCTCGCCGGTCGCAAATAAATCCACCTCTTCAAATCCTTTCAATCTATTTTTCTCGTGCTTTGAGGTTAGACAACTTCCCAAGGTCAGTATTGTCGCGGTTGCTCTCGAGACTCTTCTGTAGAACAGAGGGGCTTGGACGCAAGGTTACTTACAAACTTATGGTGCACAGAATAAACATTTATATGGTACAACCGCCATGAACCTCATTGCCTGGTTTTTGGTACGTACTTCAACCTCCGTCGCCAGTGCACGCCTTCGGAGCCGACGAGATGTACGTCTCGCTCCAGGAGGCCCTCCGCCCATTTCACCCACCGGCTCTGATATCTGGGGCCTGCAATAACAATTAAGCACGTCTACAGTAACAAACAAATGTAGTAGCTACTGACTCTGCAGTAGGCCAGTCGCCAAGCGGATGCTCGATCTCCCGCAACGCGGGGAACAACGCGCTGAGCTGCACTGACAGCAATAGGTTGCCAAGTGCTGTTTGGTGCGACTGCTTCAATCTGCAGTAGATTAAAAGATGCAACGAGCTTGTGATAAAATGATACTTTACCGGTAAAACGGCGTAGTTCTGAAGACTATGCGCTCAAGGTGCTCGTGGATCTCGGAGGTCTCGAGGCAAGACGAGCTCGCAGGGTGCTGCAGCACGCAGGCGTGAGCAACGCAGACGCGCAGGGGGGAAAGTCGTACGCACCTTGTAGTCGCAGGCCACACCAAGCACTGTCAAAGAGGGGCAATTGTTCCAGATCACGAGCTTAGCATCCGTAATCTGGAGCACAGAAAGCGTTAACTCTCGGAGCTTTGCGCCGTGCCTCTGAAAAAAACGGGTGTCGCCGCTGGCAGTAGCGGAGAAGACGACTGTTCGCAGCGAGGGTAACCTAAGAAGTAATCAGAGAGCGCGCGGAAAGAGTCCAGAAATCAGGGACGCACTCCATGTCCGACAGTACATCCAGAAACGACGCTTCACATGTATCAACTGTCAGAGCCACAAGCAGACCAAAAGTATCTGTTGAGACTAATTTGGGTCCGGTTTTGAACGCCGTGCCCGAGTCCCAACTAAATTCCCGCGTCTGCGAAAACCGAGTAAAAACGGTCAACCACGGCAGCTTGGCAGGCTCGATCACCGACACAGTAGCACGACGCGCAGAGTAACGACGATCAAGTCCAAGGAAGTGAGGAAATGAGTAACATCTGCACAAGATGTGCAATCATGATCAGTCGTAGGCCAAGCGTATGTCTTGGGCCAAACGACCTACCGGATCATAATGCGGACATGAACGGAAACGGCCAAAATCAGCCAAAACTGATCGGACATATCAAGGTATATGCCGATCTCTTTGATGCCGATTCTAAATAACCCTCCCGACTGTGGCTTTCACGCATCCAGATACTGGCGTCGGAAAGCTGATGAAGAGCCACTTGGGAAGACCGCGGTAGCTATTCTCCCAACGTATACCTTGACTCCAAAGTCAAATCCGCTGGGGTTGCGAACTGGTATGCCCGGAAAACAAAGAACCTACGGTCAACCAACCAAACCTACATGGCTCTGGATCGCCTCCATGCGAACTCCCGACATTACATTTGAAAGCCACGCTTGAGCCTGCTTGAGCACTCCCGTTGATGTCAGCACCAAACGCAAACTGCTGGCGCCTGTTCTAAGCGCTCAATATGGTCACCGTTCTAACACCCTGGCCGCGCTTGGCGGCCTGCGCCGCCTGCCACACACATGTCTGATAACCGTAAAACCAGGAACAGTGTGCCACGCCCACGTCCTGAGGTAGCTGCCGGGTTTTCTCGTTCTTACCACCCCCTCCCCACCTGGTGCACTCTATACTCCGAACTTGAAGTTCACCATGAATATGTCCGCCATGCTGACCATGCTCAAAATCTGGTCAGCATAATCCTAACCTTGAGATCGTGCACCCGTTTAATGGTTTCTGACTTGTCAGGATAATCCTCGTTCTCACAATCCTCTCTGCATCTGCCCTCCAGATCAAAACGTTCTCCATTTCTAACGGGGCTTTACATGTCACCTGGACGACTTCCACTTCTGACCCGTGCGTGCTCTCTACGCCCCCCCCCCCCCCCAAAAAAAAAAAAAAAAAAAAAAAAAAGACTGACCCTGACGTTTAAAATCTGCCCCCAGGGCCGAATTCTCCATCCAGCTCATCCGCCCCTCATTTGTAATTATATCCGGTGTTGTATCAAGTCATCTCTTGACTCAACTTGCAGAATACTACCCTTACCATTGTGAGTATCGTCGACACGTCGAGCCTCGGCGGATCCTTTTCAATGCCAGACGTGGGGGCGGTGGGGTAATTCGTCTCCCTTCCGTATATCTTTATTGCTGAATTGTTCTTCGTCAGGTCCGGCTACTTCCTTCAATTTGTTGCCGTCACCAACTTCAACACTGTTCTGGCTACAAATGGACCCTTCTCCCTGGATGATGTGGGTTCTGCGACCCATTCCGCAATAACCTCGACTTCACCGAGCTCTGCTTCACCGAGCTCTGAATCACCGACTTCCTCTGCCTCTCCTGCGCCAATTTCTTCTGCTTCATCGGCTTCCTCTGCTCTCTCTTCTACGCTCCTGCCAAGACAAAAAATCTCGCAGGCCCCATCGCAGGGGGTGTGGTCGGGGCCTAGTTGTGGTCCTCAGCACTCTCGGGGTCTTCCTCTGGCTTGCCCGTCGTCAAAAACAGCGCAAGCTCGATGCCACATTCCCGGGTGGATTCGATGGCGCGGAGAAAACGTCTCCCGTTGACCTCTCCTCCCCCCCCAATAATTCAACGCGAGAGGCCGCGGCGCTGCCGTTCACTACTCTCCCATCCGGCAAGACTCAACTATCCCCACCGAACCAGACGGTTCCTGGGGGAATTCTGGCCGCGGAAGAGAAAGTGCGCCGTGCCGCGCGGATAGAGAATGAAATTCGAGAGCTCACGGAGCAAGCGGAGGGGCGAGGGCTGGCGCAGTCTACATCCGGCCAGCCCGACCGTACGAATGAACTGTTGGAAGAGATGCGTCTGCTGAGGAATCAGATGGGCGCGATTCAGCAGCAGCAGATGGAGATGCAAGCAGTAACAGGCCAGGGCCCACCCGAGTACACGGTTGGCCCAGTTTAGCTTCCATTGAAGAGATCTACTGGTTGTTTGCAATTTCGTGTATATTTGTCACATCTCTTTCCCAGGATTTTTGGAACGCGTCGAAATACCGTAGCAATTTGAATCGCCTTACTTATGAGGTTGGCATTGGCAAGAAGTTAACCGTTGTTTAAAATTTTCACCTGCATTGTGGGCCCCAAATACTTTTGAGCTTTTACTGCGCACAACGTTCGCGCGCGACGATCTCAGCTACTAGTGCGAACTTGTGTTATACTCTGCTAGATCGACTCTCGCAGAGCCCATACAACAGCATGTCTCGCCGGTCGAAAACAACCGAAATCCACCTCTTGAAATCCTTCTATATATTTTATCATTTTATTTTTCTCGTGCTTCGAGGTTAGACAACTTTCAAAGGTCAATGTTGTCGCGGTTGCTCTCGAGACTCTTCCGTAGATCCAGAGGGGCTTGGAGGTTGTCGATGAAAACGGAGACAGTACACAAGGTGACTTGCAAACTTATGGTACACACAACAAACATTTATATGGTACAACCGCCATGAACCTCATTGCCTAGGTTTTGGCACGTACTTCAACCTCCGTCGCCAGCGCACGCCTTCGGGGCCGACGAGATGTATGTCTCGCTCCAGGAGGCTCTCCGCCCATTTCACCCACCGGCTCTTTGATATCTGGGGCCTGTAATAACAATTAAGCACGTCTACAGTAACAGACAAATGTAGTAGCTACTGACTCTGCAGTAGGCCAGTCGCAAAGCGGATGCTCAATTTCCCGCAACGCGGGGAACGACGCGCTGAGCTGCACTGACAGCAATAGGTTGCCAAGTGCCGTTTGGTGCGACTGTTTCAATCTGCAGTAGATTAAAAGATGTGACGGGCTTGTGAATAAAATAATACTTTACCGATAAAGGGTAGTTCTGAAGACTACGCGCTCAAGGTGCTCGTGGGTCTCGGAGGTCTCGAGGCAAGACGAGCTCGCGGGGTGCTGCAGCGCGCAGGTGTGGGCAATGGACTCGCAGGGGGAGCTGTACGCACCTTGTCGTCGCAGGCCACACCAAGCACCGTTAAAGAGGGGCAATTGGGCCAGATCGCGAGCTTAGCATCCGTGATCTGGAGCACAGAAAGCGTCAGCTCCCGCAGCTTTGCGCCGTGCCTCTGAAAAAAACGGGCGCCGCCGCTGGCAGTAGCGGAGAAGACGACTGTTCGCAGCGATGGCAGCCTAAGAAGTAATCAGAGAGAGTGTGGAAAGAGTCTAGAAATCTGGGACGCACTCCAAGTCCGATAGCATATCCAGAAACGATGCTTCAAATGTATCGACTCTCAGAGCCACAAGCAGACCAAAAGTATCTGCTGAGACTAACTTGGGTCCGGTTTTGAACACCGTCCCCGAGTCCCAACTGAATTCTCGCATCTGCAAAAACCGAGCAAAAACGGCCGGGTCCACTGCACTGCTAGCTTTACAAACCGGTATGTCATAGAAGGACCGCAGGCTGGAGCCGGTCAATGCACCAAGCTCACTGAACGCCGTCCAGGATAGGGGCAGACGCAGACGACTTTGGATGCCGTGCAACTCGGTCAGCGCCGACGTGTGCACGAGAATGCTCTTGAACAAGGCCAAGTCGCCAGAGTGATAGATAGATAGACATCGGACGTGGTGGCCAAGCAGGGGCTGCTGCACCAGTTGTGAGGCAAACGATACCAGTGCCAACATAGAGTGCAGCACGGGGTTTACGTAGAGATGCGGGACGCAGAGCCGCTGCATAATATATATAAGTTCTGAGCTGGCGGCATTGGAAGGGGCGGCATACCGCAAATGTCTTGCTCACACGGAGCGGTGCTAGACGATGTAGAACCGGGTCGCGATATTGGGAAAACCTCCTTGCTTCCGAAGCTGTACGATACAAGACGAAGTATAGAACGCGGCTCCAGATAGCGTCCTCTGCGGCCGGATCGGCAGCAAGTCTTGCGGGGTACACGAAAGGAGTTGATGGAGACATATCGTCTGTGGCTTTGGGACTGTGGTAATACGTGAGCAAATCAGCGAACATAGGAAACCAGGTACTGTATACCTTTCGTCAGACAAATCGAACAAAACCTTCAGCCTGGAATCTTGTTTGACTTCATCATAAAATTCCTGTTGTCGCGGCCGAGGCTCGAGTCGAAGACGTTTCAAGGACGGGTTTGCGGCGATGGTTCGCGCATAGGCAGGTACCCGTTGCATGTAATGCCGAAATCCCAAACCACCAGCGTGCCAAGGTTCGGAGCCTTGCTCAATGTTTTGGGAATAGCGGTGTTACCGACGGTTAGGTGATGTGCAATCTCAAACACAGCCTAAAACAGCGTCTCAACGAACGAAAAAAAAGGACGATATCGGGTACCAATTTCTTCCAGATTGGAATACATTTCTCGAGCGTAGTAATGAGTTTCTGTGCGGATAGTGACAATCCGTCCAAGGACGACCAGTGTCAATAATGACACGGACGGGATTGATCAAATGCAGGCCCCGGTGCAGACCGCATGCATTGTCGGGCTGAGGGATTTCCAGTGAGAGGAAGAGATCTGTGATATTTGGAGAGGTCTGGAGGATTTTGAGCATTGAAATGGCGAACCCGCCCTCAACGCGCAGTTTCTTGATAAATCGACCGAGGGCGGGGTTGGCCTTCAAGGCTGCGGCTAATGCCTGGGCCTGAGCTTTCGAGCGTATTACTACGACGTTGTACAGAAGTGGGGTGGCTACCCGCAGCCAAGCTTTGGCAACGACCAGGAACGCAGAGCTCGACTCCGAGAACGTCATAAAAGGGGAGGCCCCGGATGCGGACAAGGTGGAGAATGCCGCGTCTGATACTCGAAGGGCGGGTGACAATATCTCTGAAATTATCTCGTCGGGTATGTGATTCGCCATTTCGCAACGCAGAATGGTGGATGGGATAGACAAGCGTGTTGTTTACCCCTGTTTCCAAATCAAAATAAGAAGGAAGTTCGATTTTGAACTTGAACATGTTCGTACATGGGTGTGTATATGCGGTGTATATCACCGACTTCTTCTGCCTCTCCTGCTTCGCTGACATTCTCTGCATCACCGACTTCCTCTGCCCCGCCCTCTTCTACGCCCCCTGCAAGAAAAAAAATCTTGCAAGCCCGTGTGGTCGGCGGCCTAGTTGTGGTCCTCAGCACTCTCGGGGTCTTCCTCTGGCTTGCCCGTCGTCGAAGACAGCGCAAGGTCGATGTCACATTTCCGGGTGGATTCGATGACGCGGAGAAAACGTCTCCTCGCCTCTCCTCCCCCCAACAATTCAACGCAAGAGGCCGCGGTGCTGCTATTCACTACCCTCCCATCCGGCAAACTCAACTATCTCCACCGAACCAGAGGTCCCCCGGGGAATTCTGGCCGCGGAAGAGAAAGCGCGCCGCGCCGCGCGGATACAGAACGAAATTTGAGAGCTCACGGAGCAGGCCGAGGGGCGAGGATTGGCGCAGTCTACACCCGGCCAGCCCGACCGTATACAAGAGATGCGGTTGGTGAGGAATCAGATGCGCGTGATCCAGCAGCAGACTCGGATGGAGATGCAAGCAGCAATAGACCAGGGCCTACCCGAGTACACGGCTGGCCCAGCCTAGCTTCCACCGAAGAGATCTACTGGTCAGTGTTTTGCAATTTCGCGTATATTTGTCACACCTCTTTCTCGGGATTTTTGGAACGCGTCGAGATACCGTGGCAATTTGAATCGCCTTACTTATGAGGTTGGCATTGACAAGAAGTTAACCGTGGTTTAAAACCTTCACCTGCATTGTGGGTCCCAAATGCTTTTGAGCTTTAGCGGTTTCGCGCGTGACGATCTTAGCTACTAGTGCGAACTTGTGTTACACTCTGCTAGATCGACTCACAGAGTCCATAAAACTGTCTCGCCGGTCAAAAAACAATCCGCCTTTCGAAGTCCTTCGATCTAAATCTGTATTTTATCATTTTATTCTTCTCACGCTTCGAGGTTAGATAACTCCCAAAGTCAATGTTGTCGCGGTTGCTCTCGAGACTCTTCTCTGGATATAGAGGGGCTTGGAGGTTGTCGATGAAAACGGAGACAGTACACAAGGTTACTTGCAAACTTATGGTACAAACAAGAAACATTTATATGGTACAACCGCCATGAACCTCATTGCCTGGTTTTTGGTACGTATTTCAACCTCCGCCGCCAGCGCACGCCTTCGGGGCCGACGAGATGTATGTCTCGCTCCAGGAGGCTCTCCGCCCATTTCACCCACCGGCTCTTTGATATCTGGGGCCTGCAATAACAATTAAGCACGTCTACAGAAACAGACAAATGTAGTAGCTACTGACTCTGCAGTAGGCCAGTCGCAAAGCGGATGCTCAATCTCCCGCAACGCGGGGAACGACGCGCTGAGCTGCACTGACAGCAATAGGTTGCCAAGTGCCGTTTGGTGCGACTGTTCAATCTGCAGTAGATTAAAAGATGTGACGGGCTTGTGAATAAAATAATACTTTACCGATAAAGGGTAGTTCTGAAGACTACGCGCTCAAGGTGCTCGTGGGTCTCGGAGGTTTCGAGGCAAGACGAGCTCGCGGGGTGCTGCAGCACGCAGGTGTGGGCAATGGACTCGCAGGGGGGAGCTGTACGCACCTTGTCGTCGCAGGCCACACCAAGCACCGTTAAAGAGGGGCAATTGGGCCAGATCGCGAGCTTAGCATCCGTGATCTGGAGCACAGAAAGCGTCAGCTCCCGCAGCTTTGCGCCGTGCCTCTGAAAAAAACGGGCGCCGCCGCTGGCAGTAGCGGAGAAGACGACTGTTCGCAGCGATGGCAGCCTAAGAAGTAATCAGAGAGAGTGTGGAAAGAGTCTAGAAATCTGGGACGCACTCCAAGTCCGATAGCATATCCAGAAACGATGCTTCAAATGTATCGACTCTCAGAGCCACAAGCAGACCAAAAGTATCTGCTGAGACTAACTTGGGTCCGGTTTTGAACACCGTCCCCGAGTCCCAACTAAATTCCCGCATCTGCGAAAACCGAGCAAAAACCGGCTGGGTCCACTGCACTGGTAGCTTTAGAAACCGGTATGCCATAGAAGGACCGCAGGCTGGAGCCGGTCAATGCACCAAGCTCGCTGAACGCCGTCCAGGTTAGGGGCAGACGACTTTGGATGCCATGCAACTCGGTCAGAGCTGACGTGTGCACCAGAATGCTCTTGAACAAGTCGCCAAAAGGACTAATAGATAGGCATCGGACGCGGTGGCCAAGCAGCGGCTGATGCACCAGCTGTGAGGCGAACGATACCAGTGCTGACATAGAGTGCAGAACGGGATTTACGCAGAGATGCGGGACGCTGAGCCGCTGCATAATATATAAGTTCTGAGCTGGTGGCATTGGAAGGGGCGGCATACCGCAAATGTCTTACACACAAGGAGCGGTGCTAGACGATGTAGATTCGGGTCGCGATATGGGGGAAACGTCCTCGCTTCCGAAGCTGTACGATACAAGACGAAGTATAGAACGCGGCTCCAGATAGCGTCCTCTGCGGCCGGATCGGCAGCAAGTCGTGCGGGGTACACGAAAGGAGTTGGTAGAGACACATCATCTGTGGCTTTGGGACTGTAGTGATATGTGAGCCAATCAGCGAACAAAGGAAACCAGATAATGTACCTTTCGTCTGACAAATCGAACAAAACCTTCAGCCTGGAATCTTGTTTGACCTCATTATAAAATTCCTCTTGGTGGTGATCTCGCCGCTGAGGCTCGAGTCGAAGACGTTTCAAGGACGAGTTTGAGGCGATGGTTCGCACATAGGCTGGTACCCGTTGCACATAATGCTCGAAATCCCAAACCACCAGCATGCCAAGGTTCGGAGCCTTGCTCAACGCCTTGGGAATAGCGGTGTGACCGAAGGCTAGGTCACTGTAATGTGCAATCTCAAACACAGCCTAAAACAGCGTCTCAACGAACGAAGAAAAATGACGATATCGGGTACCAATTTTTCCCAGATTGGAATACATTTCTCGAGGATAGTAATGAGTTTCTGTGCGGATGGTGATGATCTAGTCCAAGGACGACCAGTGTCAATAATGACACGGACGGGATTGATCAAATGGAGGCCTCGGAGCAGGCCGCATGCATTGTCGGGCCGGGGAATTTCCAGCGAGAGGAATAGATCTGTGATATTTGGAGAGTTCTGGAGGATTTTGAGCATTGAAATGGCGAACCCGCCCTCAACGCGTAGTTTCTTGATAAATCGGCCGAGGGCAGGGTTGGCGTTCAAGGTGGCAGCTAATGCCTGCGCCTGAGCTTTCGAGCGTATTACCACGACGTTGTACAAAGTGGGGTGGCTACGCGCAGCCAAGCTTTGGAAACGACCAGGAACGCAGAGCTAGACTCCGAGAACGTCATGAAAGGGGAGGGCCCGGAGCCGGCCTGGGATAAGGTGGAGAATGCCGCGTCCGATACTCGAAGGGCGGGCGACAATATCTCTGAAATTATCTCGTCCGGGATGTGGTTCGCCATTTCGCAACGCGAGAATGGTCGATGGGAAAGACAAGCGTGTTGTTTACCCCTGTTTCCGAATCAAAAAGGTTCTTACATTACAAGTTCGATTTCGGACATGTTCGTACATGGGTGTATATACGGTGTGTATGTGTGGAGAAATGCAGGGAATACTACACGAGGGATACTACACGACGTCTATACGACAGTATAGTCTGCAAGGGCATAGTATGTTGGGCGAGTAGGAGGGGATATAGTATGTGCACAGCGTAGGATTCGTTCACAGCTAATAGATAGTGAGGTGGATGGGTAGTGGGGGATGGGGGTAGGTGATAGTTCATAGCAGGGCACAGCATATACGATAGCGGGGGTAGAAGGGAGGAAGAGAAGAAATAGGCGAGACAGTGGAAGGGGAAGTGAATAAGATAGTCGAAAATTCAAGAAAGAGTCCAAGATTGATGTGCGAGAACGGCGCCACTATACGGGCACCGGCACCCGCGCGCGCGAGGCCGGCCGTGCAGCCTCGACGTTCTCTTTCTCACTTGGCGCGGGGCTCGCATTCACAGTCTGTCGCGCCTTCACCGCGCGCGCCGTCGCGTGATCAAGCGTTGCAGACGCCACGCGCCGGTGCACCGCCGGCGACGGCGTCGATGTCAACGCAGGCTTCGCGGACGATGAGCGCGAGAGGACGGACGGGCCGCGTGCTGGCGTCGGAGTCCCCGTCACCGACGCACGCTTCGTCACAGGCGCCGGCGGGCCCATTGACCCGGGTGCGCGCGGTGCAGGCTTCGACGTCGAACTGTTGAGGGAGCTGTTGAGGCGCGAACTCTTTCCGAGGGCCGCAATCTTGGCGCCACTGGCGCTCCCACCGTCGGTGCCTGCGTCGGAGAGCACAGATGGCGGGCGCGAGCCGATGCTTGGCGTAGTGAAGATCGCCGAGTCGCGTCGCTGGTGCCCAATCTTCGACGGTTGCGCGGGGGTCGACCCACCGGTCCCGCGAACGCCCATACGGCGTTTCAGCTGTACGGAAGAAAACAAATGTAAGCGACACGAACGAGAGTGAAGGAGAATACGCACGAGCTCCAGCTCCTGTTGCTTCGAATCGAGTGCAATGTTGAGGCCCTGGAGGTCCTCCTTGTCCTGCGCGCGCTGCTTCGTGATCTGCACGATCTTCACCTCCTTGTCCGCGCTCTCCTGCTGCAGCTCGTGGATCTGGCGCCGCAGACGCTCGATCTCGTCCTTGAGGTCGCCTGCACGTTCCTTGGCGGCCCGGGTCTGTTGTTCTGCCTCCGCGCTCTGGGCTGCGGCCACGGCTTCGAGGGCATTTGCATGCTCGCGCTTCATCCGACTCAATTGTTCGCGCAACGCCTCGACCTCCGCCTCGCGCTGCAGCGTACGTTGAGAGTACTCGGCCGCTTCCGCATCTCGACGCCGGATGTTTTCTTCTAGACGCGACACGTTGTCGAGGGCGTACTGGCGCTCCTGACCCAACTCCACGATGCGGTCCTCCCGCGCCTGCAGTGTTTGTTTGAGTGCCTCCGCGTGGCCCTCCTGGTCGCGAATCTGCTCCAGCAACTATAACGGTGTTAGCATGCACTGGAAAAAAAAGCGGGAAAATGTACCTCTTCCCGTTCCTTCTCCAGGGCCTCTTTTACATCCCAAAGCTCTTGTATGTCGTTCTCCAGCTCGAACTGTTTGTTTTCAGACTCGACATACTCCGCATCCATCTCCGTCATTTTCTCTTCGAGCTCGTTGATTTTGACTTGCAAAGTATCGCGCTCCGTCTCAGCGGCACGCTTGGCGGCCTCCGCCGCCGCCACCTTCTCAGCACCCTTCTCGGTGTGGTCCCACTGAGCCTCCAGCTCGGATTTGAGCATGGTAAGCTCCTCGTCGTGGTCCTTGAGCTGCTCCTTGTAGTTGTCCAGCTCCGCGACGAGGCCAGCGTTTTCGAGCTTCGCGTTTTCGACGGCGGCCAAAAGCTCTTCCTTCTCGTCCTCCCATGCAAACTCGGCTTCTCTGTGCCTCTCGCGTTCCTCTTCATCACGCTGGTCCTTCACCATCGTCATCTTCTTCAGTTCGTTCTTGAGTTCGTTCTCATCAATGAGCCCGATGCTGAGGTTGCCCATCATCTCCATCTCTCTTTTCGCGTCTTGGATCCCCTGCTTGAGCTCGCGTTCACTTTCATCTCGGCTCCATAACGTTTCCTTGAGTTTCATAACGTCGTCGCTCTTCTCCCGCAACAGCATCTCGAGCGTCCCCATCTCTTCCCGAAGCATCTCCTCCATGCGCTTCCAGCTCTCCTTCTCCCGCTCGAGGCCCGCGATCTGGCGGTGCAGCATCCGCAGCGCCTCCGAGCTCGCCTCGTCCATAATGCTGCGCTCCATGCTCTCCTGGCGCGACCCCTCCACCTCCTCCTCGAGGTACCGGCACGCGCGCTCGAGCTCCATCACCTTTTTCTTCCACTGCTTCAGCGTATTCCGTTTCTTCGCCTCCTCGCGCTCCACCTCGCCCAGCTTCTTCCCAAGCACCTCCACAAGCTCGTCCCGTGCCCTGAGATCCGTCTCAAACTGCCCGCACAGCTCGCTCTGCAGCGCGAGCTGCGTCTTGAGCGAGAAGATTATGTCCTCCTCCTTCGACGCCTTGCGCCCGTGGCCGCCTGCGCCTGCCGCGCCATCGCCACCGGGCGGCGTCGCGGGGATCATCGTCTGCGGCGTGTAGTACGTGTTCGCGGTCGCGCTGAACGGGTCGGGCTCCGGCTTCGCCTCCTTCGCAGAGCTGTAGACAACGAGGTCCGAGGACGATTCGTCGTTGATATCCGCTTCAGGCAGCCTTGGGGAGGGAGAGCGCAACATGGACATGAAAGCGGTGTCGCTGAGTGAGCGGCCGCGGCCCTTGATACCCGGGGACGACGCGCGCGACGCGGGCGCGGAGTCATTCGCGGACATCGGGGACGACTTGGCGCTGGACGGGTAAGCCGGATAGTCGGCCACGGCGGAGGAGGTAGAGGACCGCTTCGAATCGGCGTGGGCCATCGAGTAGAACATCGTCTGGCCGAGGCTGAACGAGTTGCTACGGTCGTGGAGAGCAGGAGGGAGGCGCGGCACCTTTTCCTTTGCGTGGAATACCGTCTCGTCCACGCCCGTCGGAGCCAGATTTTCCTTTGGGACGTCGAGCTCCCGCTCTTTGCCTTTGCCTTTGTCGCGATACGGCGTAGAGGTCATGGCATTGGCGCCTCCTTCTCCTTCCGTTTCCGTCTCATTGATGGACATCTCGATGTCGAAACCCAGACCTGGAGGCGGCAGGATGGGCATTTCGAGATCTTGGGACACGTCGAAGAAGTCGGTAAAGTCGGGTGCGGGAAGAGGTGGAAGTTGGGATAGGAGCTGGGAGTCGCTCGTTTCCGATTTGGGTGCCTGTGAAGCCGCGTTGTCCGGGGAGCCCACGGGGGAAAATATCTCTGCGACGGTGGGTCTCGACTTGGTGGATTTCGAGGTGCTTGCGAAGCGGGGCAAAGAGCTCGACACGTTACTATCGGTGGAGCCCGAGCGCTGGAGACGCTCCAAGAACGTTTCCTCTGGGGGTGCGGGCGTATTGGCGGCGTGGGTCATGACGGATTGGTATTCTGTGTCCATGGATTGATCGGGGCTCAAAACTTTGTATGCATCGCGCGAAAAGAAGCGGACGTTTTGGCCTGTGCCGGGGGTGTTACGGTCGCGAAGAATGGAGCGAACCGAGCCCGACTTGGCATCTAAAGGAGTGGCAGGGTCCCTCATCTGATCATGCTCTGAAGGACGCGACTCTTCGGCACGCGACGGTGAGCGGGCCGTTTGCGCGGGTGAGCGAAGGCCATCCATGGAAGAGCGCCTTAGGAGATTGAAAGAAGAGCGCTTTGCCTTTGCCTGGGAGGGTGGGCTCAGCATATCGTGGGATGAAGTTCGGCCCAGCTCAGGAAGGGCTCCTGCCGAGGAGGATGGGCCGACAGAGAGTTGTGAGGCTAACGGCGCGTTTAGAATACATTCCCGAGAGCTGAAAAAAAAAATCACCATTTCCGTGCATCCCAAAGGTTGTTTTGACTTTTTTCGGGATACCAATGGGCAGCTTCATCGGAGAAGGGGCTCTCTGGGATTCGTCGTGACCCTTCGTGTGGCGTTTGAACATCCCCATGCGACTGCTCCTGGAGGGGGAGGGTGGGGGACTGGGATGATCTGGGGCGTGGTGAAATACAGAGAGATTTGGATGTTGTTCAAATACGCCGGCCATTACATCGCCATGCGAATTAATATTGGTGTCCGACTCGTCGTGTGCCTGCTTGGGCTTCAAAACGTGGCTCAGCTTGGCCCACATGTCGCGAGTTAAAACGAAGGACCGGGGCGAGGGCGAGGAGAGGGTGGCCGCTAGTCGAGATGGGCGTTGGTGAGATGTTGGGATCTTGTCACGCGTCACGACTGAGTAAACAAACAAAAACAGCGCGTGTCAACACGAGTAACGTGATCGTATGCTTTGGACTGCTACCGGTCTCTTCTCTTGTCGCCGTCTTGTCGTTTTGTAGCAAGTTTTCACCTTGGAATTCACCTCCAGCCATTTGGTGGAATCATACTGTACATCTTACCCAACATCCGGCGTTTTTCAATGTTGCCACTCAAGCCTTGGTTGATATGGATAAACTGAATTAAATCACCAAAATTCCGAGTCAACTTCAAATGCCGTCCTTAGGAAAGTCTTAGTCTCTGATAGACAGACGCTACAACAATATGGAAAGTCTCGGGATCAGCGCAGTATCAGCGCAATCAGTGGGCTTTGACTGCAAAACGCGGGATTTGTCGCTGCGCCGTGGACAGCTATAACGGTTCAGTCATCTAAATGACACAATCCCGTTTCTGTAGGCTCAACATCTCAACATCTCAACATGGATCCACTGCGCAAAGCGGTTTTTTTTAAGGGGCAAATCCGTTATTCGCGGTTGTAGGAATACATGACACGCCTTTAAAAGCCCCAGCGTGTTTCTCGCTTCTTTATTCAATATGCGTCTTCTTTCTTTCTTCGCTTTTACCCACGTCTTGTGCTTTACAACCGCCATTAACACCGGCACTATTCTTACTTCCGACATCGATGATTTCGTCAATAATATTCTCGCGGAATGGAACTCTCCCGCAGGAATCAGCGTAGCCGTTGTCCGACAGGACGGTCAAGGCGGATGGGTAGTCGAGACCAAAGGCTATGGGAATGCCAAGGCAGATGGTACTAAAGTCACCGCCGACACCCTCTTTTCTATCGGATCCGAGTCGAAGGTGAACCTGTCGGTGGATAGTTAAGAAATATTACTGACCACCTTTTCAGCTGTTCGACGTTGTCGCGACCGGGCTTTTAATTTCTAACAAGAGTTTGACGACGCCCATCAGCTGGACGACTAAAATGGCGTCCATAATTCCGGATTGGGAGCTTATGGATCCCCTTGCTTCCGCCGGGAGTTCAATCACGGACCTAATGAGCCACCGTACCGGGATGCCTCGTCACGACGTTTCGCTGGGATTCTCAGATACCCTCCCAGCTATTGTAATATTTCCAGAGCTCCTTTCAAAATTTCACTAATTTTTTTTTCAAAAGATCAAACGCCTCAAATATTTAAAGCCCTCTGCAGAATTCCGGCAAAAGTTCCAGTACTGTAATCTGATGTATGCGGTCCTCTCGTATCTGCCCACCGTTCTTCTCCCGTCCAAGCCTTCGTTCGCGCAATACGTCCAGGAAAACATCTTCAACCCTCTTGGAATGAATTCCACGACGTACTCATTCCAAATCGCCAACGCGACGAACAGGTTGGCAGACGCCTTCGGCCGTGAAGGCGATCCCACCACGAACCCGCTCGCCCACGGTGCCACACACCCTATGCCATTCTGGCTCCAAGTAGGTGGGGATGGCGGCAACTGTGCGTTCTCATCCTTTCTGCTCGACCGCTTGTTTAATCTTCGTTCAGTCGCCTCGGGTCCCGGAGGCGTAATCAGCAGTATAAGAGATGTTGTGAGTGGCCGATCCTCCTTGGAGTTGTTTCAACTATTCTAACGAGTCTGAATAGGCCACCTGGCTCCAAATGCTGATTAACAACGGAGTGAACCCGGCCACAAATGCCACAGTCATTCCTCCGGATGTTTTGGAGATGGCGACTTCTGGCATCACCGTTTGGCCTTTCACCGAAGAGTACGCCCCACTGTTGAACATATCATCTGCGACTCAACTGTCATTTAGTTACCCGGAATTTTCTCCGTCCACCTACGGCGGCGGTCAGTACAGAAGCAACTATCGGGGACACGACTTGATTGAGGTATGTTGACTCCAAAAACGGGTTGAATTCATTTTAATTGACCCGGATTAGCACGGCGGCGATGTTCAAGGTATTTTCACTTCACTTGGCCTGGAAGCGAAAGCAGCTTACCGGGATTTCGCGCTAGGATTCCATGGCATGATTACGCGCTTCCCGTTCGAGGGTGCCGGAGTCGCAATTCTCTCCAACGACGATCTGTTTTACACCCGGGAGATAATTAGGTATCGTATCATGGACAAGCTTTTTGAACTCGATCCCGTCGATTGGAATACGCGGTAGGCTGCACCCTAGTTCAATTGCTCTCTTGGTTAATAAAATTATCTCAGATACCAACAAGTAGCCGTCGGAACTGCTCTCGTTCGCGCTTCGCTGGTCAGTACTCCCCGGCCCGCAAACGCAACGCCCCCAACCGGCGGATTTTCGTCGCTCGTCGGAAATTATAGCAACCCAGGCTACACCGGGTTCGAGCTTTGTCAACTCGTCCCTCCGCCATCGTCGGCATCCCATGCATGCAAAGCACTCACCGATACACTCAACTCAACCTTCCCCTCGCTCATCGACTACACCGTCCCCACGCTTGTGTTCACCTGGGATCGCGTCGCGGCGCGATACATGAAGCTCGCGCATTTCAACCAGAATATTTTCAACCTGACAGGCTGGACGGGGATGGTCAGTGTTCGTTATGTATCTAATATTTCTAGATGCTTAAACAGCGCATTATAGCCCACCGGAAACGCATCTTCCCCAACCTGGGCTTATGATGCTGGATTTAGCAGCACCCACGTCGAGTTCGGCGCCAGCAAAGGTACCTCCGGATTTGGATTCATAGACGGTGTATGGGGCGCGCAAGATGCTCCTGATCCTCAGGGCAAGACAGCAGAGCAAAGGGCGGAAGTGTGGTTTACCAAGGCAGCTACGCGGCCCGGGCAGTATTAAACGGAGGGAATTGGACGTACAATTTATCGAATTGCTGTTCTTATACTATTGATTAAATCTAATGGCACTTTATTGCTTGTCTTTCTTCAGTAAGCTATATTTGAACCAATAAGAGCATCAAAATCCCGGTCTAAGCGCGAGCGGCTTTTGCCGAATGAGATCGGATTAGTGGCAGTGTATGTCACGGTCACACACACTTTACCCCTTCACGCGAGCCTCAATTACTCTCGTCTAATTGGCCAAGGAACTGGAAGGGACGCGGCAAAAATGCAGTTCGGGGGTCAGCCTCCCTCGGCGGCGGTTGGGTATCCCAATGGCTTTCCACCGGACCCGCGCCGTCTTTATGTCGGTCCGCCGCACCCTCATCCGAGCTATCCCCCGCCCCATCCGTACTACCCGCCGTGGAACGGCATGCCAGTCCCAACTTCTCCCCCTGGCGTGTTCCGTCCCACGGTAGATGGATGGTATATTCCCCCAACTCCACATCCACCCATACCTCCAAGTCACCCGGGGTCAGACTCGTCGTATCCCTATTCGGCTACCCTCGCGTCCAGCCCTTCTACTACCAATAAACCGATACTTCCTCCGGATAACTGGGTTCACGATTTTTGGAAGGGCAGGTTCGCGCCGTTTCCGGGAGCTACCTCCCCTCCCAGTCTGCTCAGAAAGACGACGTCTCGTGGTGTTACAATAACAGCGCCGCGGGATCCTCAAACTCAAACACTTGCTCCACCTCATTCTTCCAATATTATATTTGAAACTAAGCATTCACCTGTAAAAACCAAGGTCGGTCAAATTAATCCTCGTCGTGTGTCACATCCCAACTGGCGCCCAGGAAAATGGCAGAGAAAAAAAGGAAAAACAAACGGAAATGGAAACGGAAACGGAAAATGAAAAGGAACCATTACTCGACAAATATGTCAGTGTTCTTGTCCCCATACCTTTCTTACTCAACTGTCCTTCAGGCGGAAATATTTATACCACAGTATCTTCAAGACATTCAAAATCAACCACACTCCCTGAGGTTTCTCCCTCCGATACCCCCGTTTCCTAGCCTGGAATATCTTCAACGATTTCTCCCATCTACAATAATCGATGCTTCTACCGACCAGCGGTCTTCTATTCTCTCTAATCCGCCACCCGCAACGGCTCCCTCGCTTACCGCTTCATACCATCTACATTGGAACGCCCTCCTTTCATGGGAGTTACATAAATTAGCGGTTGAAAAAGAACAAATTGTTCTTTGGAAAACTGGTATAAAGGTTGGTAATTGGGACGGCGCGGAATTTCTTTTATTTGTTCCCGGCATCCGAGAAAACACTCCGAGACTCGAAATCGGAGATCTCCTCGTCTTAAGAGAGGTATTCGAAGCGCAGAAGGTGGGCAGCGGAATCGCGTTCGAAGGTAGGTCACATTCATTCTATGACTCCCATGGTCTAACGTAAGGTAGGTCGAGTCGCAGCGCTGAGGAAGCGAGAGGGTATCATCCGTATGTCAATTTTCGACACGAATTAAACGTCCCTGAGCAATCGACAGACTTCTTTTCTCCGACGTTGAAGGTCCACATTCAAACATTTGTTGGTCCCCTCGATCCATCCAGGCATTTCCCGCCAGGGAACATTGTTTTCACGCCGGAAGACGTGCTCCCTCTATCTTTCAACATTTCTTTCGTCCCAACAGCCCGCCCGTCATTTTTAATGGACGTCGCGTCAAGAACGCTTCACGACGCGATGGCTGAGCCATCTGATACAAACAGGCGCCGCTCCGCAAGGCGGTGGCTCTTTCCTGTTCCTGACGATATTCTCCAAGAACCAATGGACCTGATTCAGCGCCATTTATCAGACGAAAGTTGGACGGACACCGGGTTGAATGAGGAACAAAAGGTGAGGATCGATTTAGAGGAATCCTTCACCTAGATGTTGAACTGCTACAGCTTGCCGTGTCGTCAATTGTTCTTCACGAATCCCCTATACCGTTTCTTATCTTTGGTCCCCCGGGTACAGGTAAAACCAGGTAAGGGACACGACGCGCTCTATTTGAGTTGGAGATTCACAGACCCGAAGGACCACCGTCGAAACTGTCCTCCAGATCATTCGGTTTCACCCAGAGGCTTCCATCGTTCTCTGTGCACCCTCAAACCCAGCCACCGATACTCTGGTCATGCGTCTTAGATCCACCCTCCAGCCCCACGAAATGTTCCGGCTCAATGATCCCAATCGAACCTTCGCTGAAGTTCCTCTTAACATCCGGCAATACTGCTGTATTTATTCTCTTTATTTTTCAACGATAAACAGTAATGTTGTACTGTTCTTAGATGTTGAGAACGACAAGTTCGCATTGCCGCCTTGGAACGTATTACTCCGCTATCGCGTCGTAGTCTGTTCTTGCTTAGATGCCGGCATACTTGTCGACGCACATTGCACGAATAATGCGCTCGCCCGGCTGGAAGCGGATATTGTCGGTTCATTGCATTCACGGCGACAAGTCAAGGAACCCATCATGCCTCATTGGACTCATCTATTGATCGACGAGGTGAGATTCTAATTTTACAGCTCCCCACAAAGACTTACTGATGCGCCACGCAAGGCTGCACAAGCCGCTGAGCCGGAACTTCTGATACCTATATCCGTAGTTTTGCCTGGTACACAGGGTGACCTGTCCTCGACGCCCTCGGCTGGGCTTTCCTTCGGTTCTATTCGTCCCTCTATCACGCCGCAGCTTGTTCTATGCGGAGATCCAAACCAATGTCCGCCAAATTTCAGCGTGATGATGTGTGTCTTCGACGTTGATTTTTCTTGCAGTGGGACCTCTGGTTACTTCGGATGCGGCAAGAGACGCTGAACTCGACGTGTCTCTCCTTCAGAGGCTGTTTGATCGCCCGGTTTATGCCATTCATGCTGAGAACCCATCGGCCTATACACCTTCGCGCTTTCGGCCGTATACCAATCTCGTCAAGGTATTTCGTCTTTTTTTTTTTTTTGGCTGTGAACGAAATTAAATGGGTGTGATACCTCGCGCATAGAATTATCGTAGGTCTGTCGCCTTTCAGCTCTGCCTGTGTCTTTGTGTCTCACATAGAAATCAAGTCATCCCGCGATTCTAATGCCTCCTTCTACTCTCTTCTACGACGACTCACTAGTGCCATGTGCCGTTAACGGCACTATCACATGGTCCGGCCTACCTAACCCCCATCTCCCACTTCTATTCATCGGTAGCGAATCCAAGGAAGAATGCGTCGATGAGGTATTTCAACCATTTCAACCACTCTTCAACTGTATTCCTACCCCCTAATCTTCATGACAGCGTGCATCCTGGTATAACACCGGCGAAATTAAGTGCACCGTCGACACGATAGTTTCGCTATTAGCTGAAGGCGCATCGTCCTCGCCGCCCTTGCAGGCGTCGGAAATCGGTGTCATGTCCGCTTTCAGGGAGCAAGTTTGGAAGATACGTGAATGTCTGCGCAAAGAGAAACTGAGCGCCGTTGATGTTGGTACTGTGGAAGGTAATTGATCCCCCCCCCCTTTCTGAAAATCATTTTATTAATAACATTATCTAGATTACCAGGGGCGCGAAATGCGCGTGAGTACATCCAAATTCAACAAGTTGAACATACCGCCGTCTTAATTGATGGCATAATATAGGTCTGTATAATATCCTGCGTCCGCTCAAGCACTCGCTTCATGAAGGACGACCTTTCGAGAGGCCTCGGTCTAGTGTACGAAAGGAAGCGGTATGTGTTGAGTTCATATGTTCCAATCTTGGGTAACTCTGTTTTTCACAGGATGAATGTGGCCATCACTCGAGCGAAAGAACTCCTAGTCGTGATTGGGAACGGCGCTATTCTGCAGCAAGATCCATTTTGGCGAAGCTTTCTCCAGTTCACACTCAGAAACAAACTGTGCGCGTTGTTACTGCTGCGCCTGATATTGCCCTGATCAACATTATTCCATGCAGCTATTCCGGCCCACCACTTGATCTGGAGCTCGATGGGAATTATATTTCAAGGCTGGAGTAAGTATTTCCTGAATTTACTTGCTTTGGTCACTGATCCTCGTTCAGATCTGAGCTTGTGGTTGATTTGGATGAAGAAGACCGTGGAGTGGCGATGGCGGGGGGGATAGCGCGCGAAATATTGAGGGAATGAGCCCTCCGCATTGGGTTCTAACTTCTCAGCTATTTCCATTCGAGCGGGATCGCGCGCGAAATTTTACCGGCTAAGTAGTTGGTGAGAATTATTAGACGGAGGATATAATCCGATATATCGGCGTCTGGGGTCGGACAACGATGTCCCGCAAATATTTTTGAGAATCAGCTGGGGAGTTACGCGAGTCTCCTGACGGGTATCCGCAATACTTTGCTGGTCGACTTCCACCAAAGTTGATTTTTTTTCTTTCCAAATTTGGCAGGTGGCCACGGTCCTGTCAGCATAAGAAAAGGTCTGCCAACATGTATCCGTATGTGCGATGTCTGCCGCTAGGCCGAACCCAGTCACGTCGTGAACCGTGGGCACCAGGGGCGCCCTCGTCCCTGGGTTGAAACGGTAGCCGGAGGTTTCCCATCAGATATCCACGTGGGACCAGACTCGGTCCGACGGTCCTTGGTTCAACTTGTAGAGGTTAATATTGCCGTTGATTCCTTTCGCGTGGGGAACGCATGGTTACCTGTGGCTACATCAACGGTACCGTTAGACAACTTACATCCGCGAACGATTTCACTCCGGGATTTTTTGGCAGCTGGATTACGCCCGCGATTGCATCTCAAAGGCTCCGAGTCGGCGCCCGTAGATCGGCAGAGATCGGCAGTGAAGAACTTTCAAGACGTACTTACTTGAGACATGCTTCAAGAACATCTGGAAGCGCCTCTTGCGCGGGTCCGTGGCCTACTTAGATAGCCGGTCGCTATAGGGCCAACGCATCTCTGGGCTTCTCTCCTTGAAAATCAGGGGACTGCAAGGTCGATATAACGTAAGGGCTGATTGCTTTTACAGAGCAGGCACTGACCAAAGAACCGACGACCCCCAACCTCGTTCTGGCGGACGCCTGTCTGCGGCTCGCCGTCTTTCTCCCGCCTGAGTCTGTTCATGGCCGTCACTGACCTCGCCAGCTGTATCCCACAAGAACAATTTGGCCCTGTACGTGTGGCGTTATGGGATTGTGGCACTCATTGAAAGTATGCCCCTTAGAGTATATCCTGTACGCTCCGCATACAATTGGTATGACACGGTTGGTTGATTGTTGTGCAGTTGCCAGCGCCACATTGTTTGTGCGTCTCTTCCCATCTCACAGAAGTGCAATTTTTGAGCTCGAGCCTACAGCTTTTCGACTACTGTCTCACGTTCTTTGACGAGGCATGTATTCGACAACCTTCCTTCGCGATCTATTCATTTATCTGGATGGTAACAGCTGCGCTTCGTTTGGTTTCAACGACGGCGTTCAGGGAGTAGTACGATTTTGTTTTGTATAGCGCGTTATGCGGGCATGGTGAGTGCGATTGTGACTCTGAGCCAGGTAAGTATTCTTCTAAGAGGTTCCGACTCTTCTCATAATCTCGACATTTTTAGACGCCAACCACATCACTTCTACTCGCCAATATGAGTACAGGCAAGTTGCCCCGCTCCACGCATTTTCTCCCTGTTAATACAGTATAAAGCCTTGCGAGTGATTGTTATCGTTGTCTCAGAGGGTGCGTATTTCCGGCGACATATGCGCTTTGTACCAATTTCCTATCAGCTATCCTTGCCGTTAGGACATGGGCAATCTGGGGAAAGAATCGGAGCATTTTGATCTTTCTCTGTATCGTTTCTGCAGCTGCCTTGGGAGGAAATGCGGCTTTGGTTATACGTGGGGTCAACAACACGCATAGTAGGCATGTTATTGTTATCTTCTTCTCGTCTTATGGAGGAAAACAGTTCAAAGCCCGGACGCGAATTGCACCGTTGTCGTGAACAGCAAGTCACAGGCGTATCTCATACCATATGTTGTGACGATCGCCTACGAAACCAGTAAGCGCCAGTTCGATTATCTGTTCTGCTCATGACCAGTCTCCAGTCACCATGTCCTTATCCGCGGTCAGGATTTTGAAGTGGCGAGGGCAAATGACACCATCCGCGCGAACCCCATTATTAGACACTCTCTGGAAAGACGGTGAGTTACCAGTGAAGCTCGAAGGGGTTGGGAAACGGCTAGATTGCGCTTCGGTTACAGGAATCATGTACTTTACATGGATGATAGGCACGCCCTATTCCAATTTACACGCTTCCAGCCTTTCTGATCTGCCCCTCTATTAGCTCTTGGAATTGCCAACATCTTTCTTGTCTTTCACGGCAGTGTATGTCCCACTGCCGACCAACTTTTGCAATAATTCTTCTCATTGTATCTATCAGGTTGCCGTTCGAACGGGAGGCGCACAGTACGGTTTATTCTCGATCAGATGCATCTCTGTCGCTAAAATCAAGCAGATTACAATCCTCCCTCCACAGCATTCTTTCTACCCGGATTGTACTGGTAGGCCACCTGTTCATTTCGTGCATCCGTATCTAACACTGTCATGGGCAAAGCATCTTGCCAGGCTCCCGAGCTCCCAGCGCTCCGATCGAGGAAGTGTCCCCGTCTCATCGCTGTTTACGCCGACTACAATGGTACTAATGAACGAAACGAGTTTCATGGAAATTGAGGAACTGGATTATCGATGAGGACATACGAGGGCATATACACTTATCTACTATCGCTGCTGAAGTCCAAAAAGCCGGGAATGTTCACGTGACATTTGGTTGAAATTTGTGTTCAACATTGTAACTGCAGTGGATCACTAGGCGGTTGAGGGAAATTTTGAATGGCCGGTTCCAGTTGTCAACGCATATTCAACATTCACGTCAGAACGGAGTATATTGGACTCTAGGTAGTGTGTATAAATTCAAGTAGGGCTCTACATCGACTCGTCAACCTTTATCAGACCAAGGTTTCCGCGCTCCATAACCATCCGGTATCCTTCTAACACGTCCAGCGTCTCGTTGTTGATGTGGAGCGAATCCTTTACACAGTTATGTCAGTATACAATTACGGCCAGCCAAATAAGCATTACCTCGGTCCTCATCAGTTTTCGGATCGCGATCCCTTTCAGGATGTTCCTGGCCCTCTGGTCGTCGACATTGTCGTTCGACAAGGTTGCCGGAAGCTTGTCCACGACATCACCGTATGTCGAAATGACCTCGACACGTTCCTCTGGCTGCGAGGGCTCAAAGGCGTGTGTGCCTAGAAACTCGACCGTCTTTTTCAAATCGTCGCCGACCAGCTTCTTTCCGGTATCAGAGTTTCCCTGGATAACTACATACATCGATCAGCACAGTGCAGACTACGAGACGGAGTCGCTCACTAGGGCGGAAGAAGTCAAAGGCCTCGTCGAAGTTGTCGTCTTTCGAGAAGACCGGGACCTGAACGACTCGGGCATGAACGGGGCGAACTAAAAAAGAAAATCAAACAGAGTCTACATACCGATTGAACTCGTATCTGCTGGTAGGCAGACAAGACGACCAGAAGGAAGCTAGACGACTCGCGTGTTAACAAGCCCAAAATACGGGATGGAGTGATGTCTTACCGGGTATAAGACGAGTCAACTTTCTTGTGATGGTATTTGACGGCGTCCGCTTCAGTGCACTGGCCCCGAATGACGGCGCAGATGCTGGCGGCAGCCGACAACCCTCCGGAAAGTGCCTGCAGATCCAAAAATGAGTATTATTCTACGAAAAACGCCACAATAACGGACCAAGTGAACACCTGATGAGAAGTAGGGATCGATCTGTAGAGTTTCGAATTCAGTGAGTCAATCGAAGGTTGGAGGACTCACGAAGCACGCGGCATCACCGACGAGGCGGTAGTGTGAACCAGCGTATGCA
The DNA here is from genome assembly GCA_029378395.1 of Mycena leptocephala. Lineage (NCBI taxonomy): Eukaryota > Fungi > Basidiomycota > Agaricomycetes > Agaricales > Mycenaceae > Mycena > Mycena leptocephala. The sequence continues at coordinate 16,519 of JARJLF010001407.1, read as the reverse complement.
GTCGCGTGGTACGAATAATCAGACGCAGCGCTGACCAGCGGGGCATCTGGCTTCTTGGATATGGTTGCATTTCCCATCAGGACCTCGATATTCGGGGCAAGCTTGAGCTCGCGATGATAATGTGCCGCCGTAGAAGCGTCTTCCCCCCGTTCTTTCGCCTGTGCCTTCTTGTCGTTCGAGATATCCTGATTCTGTACAATGCCGACGGACGTCGTTCCATCGTGTAGAGGAATGAACCTTTGCATATGTTGAGATATCGCATTCAAACACGCCGAGTTGAAACATACCAGCACCTGCGCAGAGAGGTAAGTGATAAATCCACAAAATGACGTGGTAGAGAACGTACCAACCACTCTCATCCGTCAGAGCCTACCGTGGAACATTCAGTCCCACACAGCGCCTGAGAATGTTATGGCTTACCTCAAAGAATGGTGAGTTCTCTCGTGGAGTACCGGGCAGATATTTGCCAGTCCCCTTGATGGAGAATGTTACCCATGAATTGCAAACCGAATCAAATGAGAGCATACCTTCCAGTATCCCCAGGACGCGACATTCTTGAGGGTGTCATTGAAAACCCGTGTTTTGGCGTACTTAATATAAAGTTAAACCAAAGAATCATGGATCATGAAAACAAAAGCGGACCTTGTTCGAGATCAAACCATTGCGACCGCTAGCATCGACGACGAAATCGAAGGTGATTTTTCCGGTCTCGCCGGCCTTGTTTTTCCACAGCGCAGCTATAGGCTGCGCGGCGTCTCCGGTACCCTTGAACTCGATTTCAGTGACTTTCGTCTCTTCAATGACTTTGGCTCCACAGCGAGCGGCATAGCGAAGCATGAGTTCGTCCTATTTCAAGTCAGCTTGCGGGTATCACTTTCTTGACGTAAACTCGCCGAAATGCTCCTGACGACGTTCCAAGAATGATTCCCGGGGTCTCGGGAAATCTTGAGCGAAATGAGAGTCAGGGCTAACACGAGCCAGATATCGATATTCACGTACAAAATCCGTGTACCCCTCTCGCTTGTGCTGGTTCCTAAATTAACTGAGTTGACATGCGCACCAGGACGACTTGCGCGAGATACATACAACTTGAACCCAGCACCGGGCTGGTGGGAGGTTGTCATTGGTTGATCTCATATAACTCGGGAAAACACGAACCTTCTTCTGGAACCCAAACTCCGAATACTCTTTCTCGAGATCAATGAAGCGCAAAAAGTGCCTCATGGATGCCAGTTGACTCTCCCCGACATGATAGCTGTCGTCTCGTTATACGGCCAAGCAATCATTGCAGGTAAGAAAGGGCTCATACCGAGGGAATTTATCTGCTTCAAGGAGAACAACATCGATGTTCTGGCGAGCGAGACATGTCAGCCTCAAGCGCGCCAAACAGAATCTTATAATATACCTCGCGAGCCAGGCATGTAGCAGCATACGACCCTCCGGGTCCACCCCCGATAACTGATGGACGTAAAACACGGCTTCATCATCCAAAAGACAAGACACCAACCCAAGACTTTTGCGGACGGAGGCTGGGCGGGTGTGTATCGGTCATGCGAAGTTATTTGGTTTGGACTGAGAAGGGACCCACCACAGAAGACATGTTGAATGCTGAGAGGTTCTCAACGGAATGAAAGGAAGTTTGAGGTTTGACACCCCGCCCAGCAAGCGTCGCGTTTTATTGCCCACGATGCCGGTGCAGAAAGTGGGGCGCCCTCCAAGGGGAGCGATTAGATCAGGTTGATAGGTATCATAGGAAAGTGTTCCGCGGAGGCGTTTGTGGGGCATGGATCACATCTAGAAGAGGCTGGAGGGCGTCTCGGAGACTCGAGTTCCCTACGAGCAGTAATCTGCCAGATACTTCCGAGTCCATGTAGTACGGGAAAACGACTCAGGAACAAGACAGAAGTTTTTTTTGTGATCCATAATTATTTTTCGTCATCCATCTTTCGAGGCTCAGAAGTTGCGCGAAGCAGGCAAGAGTCAGAATTGCATTGATTCTGCCAATGTCAAGTTCGCGAAGAAGACCGGGCTGCCAGTGGTACGTTGCGAGTGGTATTGCCACTCGCGATTGGAGTTAAATACGGAGTCACAAAGCGCCCGATCTGTGTGAGCAATACATTGTCGGAGAATGAGGTGGGGGGATCGACGATCGTCGGTGAAGAATGTGGATCTTGAAACTTGACGTGTGGGCCAGGCTGTCTGTGTGCGACAAGTTTACGCGTTGTCTGTGGCCGACAAGTTGACGCCGGCGTCAAGGTCGGCGTCGTTGTCAAGTTGTTTGCCTACCATAGGATTTTGATCACCGAAAATCCCACGGTTTGCCTGGTTGTTCGTAGGTGCGAATAGATTCTTAGCACATTTCTAGCACTACGCCGAGCGTTCCAGAGAGTACAGAGAGGGGACATGACTTCCAAAAGCTTCGTCCGTAAATAACTTGTTCAGCTCAAAGACTGGTTCTTGAACATAGCAGACCACTATATTCTCAACTGGCACGACAACCTCACGATAAAATTGGGATTTGCCAAAAATTAATATTGCGAGGGTCTAACTATACAATACATACATTAAGTCATTGTAGAGTCCATTTTCAGTCAGCGAAGGCATAACATAAAATACATCAATCATTCCACGAAGGGGTATCATTAAGAGTCGTAAAAGTCCGATTAGTACGTGGCCGTAGAGGCTTTTCTGGATCTTGTGTGCCGACGGGCAGTAACACAACTGAAAGGAATTTAGTGAATTATAAAATCACTGTGGAAGAAATGCACTTACGCGAAACATGTTGCAATAGATGCAAAGAAGAGGACGATCGTGGCGGCAAGTACCATCCATATCGCGTTGCCCCACTTGGCCGTCCCGTTGTTTTGGTCAACATGGCTCTTGACAGACTGGATTTGTAGCATTAAAAACAATTCAAACATAAAAAGAGGATTGCGGTGCTTACCCCGAAGATAATGAAATCGAGGATCAAACAGACGAGGCTGAACAAGAAGGCAATGAAGGCGACTGCAGAAGCGAAGAGGTATCCCAGGCGGTGGGAGCAGACAGCGAGGAGGAATGCTATCCCAGCAACTGCAGCCGCGATCTGGTGGAGAACGAGGCCCTCCGTCAGTCCGTGTAGACTGGCGGCTTTGGCACCCGAGAAGGCGTTGATGCCAATTGCAGATATTTCATCAGCTAAATGCACATCGGTGTAAGCCATACATAAATAAAGGCAAGTAAGGAGGAGGGCACTGACCAATTCTATAACCAACACCTGTGGGGGTACAGCTGTTTCCGTCCGGGTTCAGGAGACAAAATCCGAGTGTTCCAAAGTTCACAGAAGAACCTGTTCAATGTATTTGGTAAGGAATGAATCTCAAGTGAGACGACAGAAAGCACAGACCATTTGCTAAGGGAATAGACAAAAAGTCTATTTTGGCTACTGTCGGCGCAGATATACTCGCGACGATGAGCAGAGCCATCGCGGAGAAGATGAGGAAAGTGCCAATGTGAAGCGCGAACATGATGGCTGGTCGTAAAAATTGAACTCGGACTGCGGATGGGTGGAGGAGGTGTTGGGGCGGTATGGAATAGGTAAAATGAATCCCTTTATATAGTCCCAGGATCATGCGCAGTGCTGCGCGTCATGGCTGTGGGGCTCCCACATTACATCATTCGATCGAAAATTTATCGCGTTTGGGTATGTCACGCGATCGCGAATGACGCGTTATTGCCTTTTTGGGTTGTGCTCCGTGGAAGTTCGTGGACCACTTTCGCCGCCGTGTTGCCGCCGTGTCGAAAAAAGGCACGCCTTTTCACACCTGGGTCCTCCCAAAATCCGATTGAAGCCGAGCCAAGGCTAGAATTTTTCACAGCATGCATTAAAAATGGAGAGGAAGTCGTGCTGCGCATCGCCAAGGTTCAGTTTAATTTTACTGTAACTATGCATTCCAAAAGCCCCGGTGATCGGCGACCTGAGTTGTTGCGCATTTAACTATTTTTTATGAATTTTTCCCAAAGTGAATGAGTGAAAAAAAAAACCCACCCCGGGTAATTCCGCAACGGGCCGACAATTTGTGATTGGATCATTTCACTTTCCCACGGTTTGGATTAAGGCGAAGCTCGTGCGTGGCTCATTGGGGGGGGGGGGGGGGTTTGGGTCGGGTGCCACTTTTCGAACCAAAAACATTACATGTCTCTACGTTTGTCTTCAGCATTTACTGTCAGAACGTGCCCAAATCACTTCATCAAATTTCTGAAACAGCACACAATCTTGCGGTTTGTACTTTCGCCGTTGCCAACACTTGTGCCAACAGCGCTCGAATTCAAATGTGGGCATACACAATGGCGCCAGCTCCTCTTCGAGGGTCTCTTAAGCAACCTGTGCAGCTCGCAGTACTGTACAACAAATAATAATTGTTCCAGGACGTCCTTGCGATTCAAATACCCGCCAGTGTTCAACTTGTCGGTGCCGTTCTAGTCTATAGCCCTGTGCTACGAAGTTTATAGCAGCTGCTATGCTATGCTAGAATTGTCAAGGCTCCGGGGTCAATAGCTAGCACATGTTAATAGCAGCTAGATAGGAGCGGTGCTAATAACAGCTACGCGATGCTATTAATGAATAAATAGCAAGCTAGATATGCTAATAATCAATTATCGACGTCCCAGTCCTTGTTTTCTACTGCGGTCGTGGCCTGGGAGGTAGTTGCCGCCTGCTGAGTGCTCGGAGCATCAGTCTTATAAGGAATTATGAGTTTTGCAAGCACGGCACTATCCAAACGGATATATTCCGCGACGGCCCAGTGTGGTGCCGACCGGTGCACCACCGGGATGGGCGGTGGCTCCATTTATTGCTCAAAAATTCTACAAATATTCCAGGAGGCCCTCGCGCATTCACGGAAAAGGATTCTGTTCTTTTCCGAATTTATAGCAATTAATGGGTGACTTCCCATAAGACTAAACAGTTTTCGCGGAATATCGAAGGGGTGCCAACGATGTCGGCATGCAAGATTTAATCATCAAATCTATTCGTCGTGGTTCCCATAAGAATATTTGAGCTTAGAGTTAGACCAGGCTATTTCACAAATACGCCATTTGTTGATCTGCCAAACAATACCATATAACGCGTCTCTGCTCCAACCAACGTGCAACATCCATGGATATCGACGTGTTTGTCTGCTTTCAACAGCTCGAGGAGATCGAGATAGATGAGGTGGATGAAGAAAAGCTACTTGCGGGGTCTGCTATCGCCATAATCGCTCTCGGCGTGATCGAGGCCCACCGACTGCGGACAGAGCGGCGACAACCAAGCAGGTTGTATCTCTGCCGGCCACAACTACTACAGAACCCCCGGGGAGCCACTGCATGGCAGGTACTGTATCGATCGCGAAATGACCGGGCGTACATCACAACTATGGGCTTTGATGTTGCGACTTTCGACGCAATCCTTGATGCGGGATTTGGTCTCGCGTGGGAGACCACCCCCATTCCTCGGGAGGATGCATTTAGCTCTGGACGGACACGTCCAGGTGCGCGATCCCTTGATGGATCCGGAGCGCTTGGGCTTGTCCTTCATTACCTAAACTCAACGATGCGGGAGCTCAGCCTCCAGCAGATCTTCGCGTGTATTCCGACTACCATCTCCCGGTACATCACATTTGGTCTCCAGATTCTTTTGGGTGTTCTCCGTCAGATGCCGGCTGCTAAAATCAAGTGGCCTCATGCAGACGAGTTCCACGAGTACAACAATTTGATTGTCGAGCGCCATCCCCGCCTGACCGGTGCTTTTGCAAGTATCGATGGACTTAATCTGAAATCCCAGACATCGGCCAATGGAGAAGTAGAAAACGCAACATATAACGGATGGCTCTGTGCTCATTATGTCAGTTCTGTTCTTGTCTTTGCGCCCAAAGGTAGGTTTCAATCTATGAAATATGTTCCCTTCTTCAATTCAACAACAGGGACAATTATTGCCGCACAGCTCAATGCTCCAGGCAGCTGGCACGACTCTCGTGTTGCCCGACCTATCTATGAAAAGCTTCGCATGCGTACACCAGAAGGGTTTTACCTGGTCGCCGATACAGCATTTCCACGTGGGGCAAAACAAATAGAAGGGAAAATCCGGGCGCCGATCAAAACTGGGCAGAAAATCAGAGGAACCGCAGCAGAAATTCAGGAAAAGCTCGCATTTGATCGAGAGTTGCTATCGTATCGACAAACGGCCGAGTGGGGGATGCGTGGTTTGCAAGGTTCATTTGGACGGCTCCGAATCCCATTAGAAATAGGCCGACAAAAGGAGCGAGGTGATCTTCTCGAGATCTGTGTTCGCTTGAACAACGTCCGAGCAGAGTTGGTTGGGATCAATCAGATTTGTGGCGTCTACATGCCGCTATGGAGACAGACAAGAGAGGAAGAGGAGGTATGGAGCAGTTTCGAGAATATGTTGTTTGGAGAACAGCGTCGTTCAGACAGAGTCGCTCGCTTTCACAACATTGCAGTTTACGAGTAAACAAGTGGATTACTACGTAGACACAATGACAATGTTTGGGAGACAGGAATTAATCAAATGAGTGTTCACGATATGGGTATTAAATGAATGTAGTGTACGCAATGAAGGTCCAAGAGAGAAAAGGAATAGTTCAAATGTTGCCGACTCCACTGTTCGAAGCACCATCCACCACGGCAGCTGAAGGTGCACCCTTAACCTCCGCCGCAGTACCCGAGGTCGAGGGAAGGAGAGAGTAGTTGACGAGGGTGTCGTCATCGTGGAGGGAGAAGGAGCTGGAGCGGCCTGAGTGAGATGACGAGCTGGGGTTCCGGTTCTCCTTTTCTGCTTCGTCGTCACTGGAGGGGTCTGAGAAGAACTCAGTGCATGCACCTCCATCTGGATAAACACGCTCACAGCGAACCTTCCCATCGTCACGGACGAGGTCGGGGTTGTCCTTGTAGACGGCAGCACGACGAGGAGGATGGCTGGCGCTGGGCCCTGCACTAGCACTCCCAAAGACAGGACCACCACCCGCCTGCAAGAACTGCATCTTGAATTCCCCAAAGTCGCGTGCACGCTCGGCATCATACACGCGAGCCTGCATGACTGTAAGTTGATTCCGCAGGTTCTCGATGGTGTTCTGCGAGTCGCGGAGTTGTTGGGATACAGTGAGCATGTGGGTGGTCTGGAAGGAGCGCTCAGCACGTTCGTTCTCGCGGGCCTTCGACATCTTGGGATCGAATGCCTTCGAAAGCTGGTTGACAAGTTCCGGGGCGTTCATGCGAGAGCGACGAGGAGGGGGACTAGAGCCACGACGGAGAGGCGGGCTTGGTGCACGACGGGCAATAGCAGTGTGGACCGTAGTTGGAACGACTTCGACGACATCGTCCGACGAAGCATCACCATCACCGGCATCACCATCGTCGAACTCTGAGTCGCTGAGCTGACGGGTATCGGCCTTCTGATTGATCAGGGCTTCAATGCGGTGGGCGTGTTTGACATCCGGAGGGCAGTGACCCTCGCCAGTGGGCTTCTTTTTCTGCACCAACTAGGACAACAGTCAGCCCGTTGAAGAGAAGAGTACGAGACAACACACCTGTCGGTACTTCGTCTCGATCGACTTTACGGTACGCTCCGGCCGTTCGTTCTCCACTGCCCACTTGTTGAAGGTCCTGGTAACGGCTTTCCAGCCCTTTGCACCCAACGGCAGTTTTTTCTCGGCGATCTTGAGAACCCTTTTGGTGTCGTCCTTGTTGTAATTGCTGGAACCCTGGGGACGGCCGCGTTTGGTGACAGGGGCAGCATCATCGCTATCTTCGCTGGAATCAGAGGCGAGTCGGCGCTTCTTCCCCTTGTCCTTCTGACGGACACCACCAACTTTGACTGCAGGGCGGAGGGCGGCCTTGGCGATGGTAGAGGGATGGGTCAGGTCACGATCATTGCCCTGAGGAAGCGGGCGAAGGCGAGGGTCGATAAGGTGGGGTGGGATGGCCTGGGCGGTGGATGACGCATGCGAAGGCACAGAAAAATCCGCCGTGAATGTGGACGGAAAGTTGTATGCAGTCAACTTGAAAAAACTTAGTAAGGAGCAAATCATTCAGCCTGACACGTACCTGAGGCGGGCCTTGTTGCATGGCTGTTGTGGTACCTCTGTGTTCAAAAGGCGACTGCAGAGGTGGCGGCTAAGATAATCAGGTCAAATGTGCTCACATGAGGAGAGTAGAATACAAACCGAGGGTTCGAAAGGAGCAGGAATCCACTGGCCATCCGGGTTGCGAAGCCAAGGTATTCCATGATTGTCGAAGTGAATGTCGGGCTTGGGTGTGGGCTGAGTGAACGGGGGAGCAGCAGGATCTGACATGGAGAAGAAAGAGACTGAGGAATGGAAAGGAGTGTGGTGAACAAGGAGCGAACCTTGAACAGGGAAACTGCTGGATGCGAGCCCAGCTTTATACAGATGGCGGCGAACCCTTCGGGTGCACTGAATTATTTAAACTTTGTTCGTAGAGAGGGTGTAAATGTCAAAAATAATAAGCCAAGCTTGCTACGCACTGCTGCCGGGGGTGGTTTTCTCTTTTGCAGCAATCCAAGGGACAATTGAGGCATTGCGTCCGGTAATGCGTAGCTGAGGCGTCGAATCGGTTGTCAGATCATTTAGACGGCCCTGGTTGTCGATGTCGGGGGGGGTAGACAGCGCGAGAAGTGCTTGAGAGCATCTGCAAGACGGCGTCATGTTTGGTATTGGAGAGGAAGTGCCAGCGAAGAGTTCAGCGAGGAGAGTGACTTTTGTGACTTATGTGACATGCAACCGAATCTGGCGAATGGTCTGGCGGAGAGTCGCCAAATGTGTTTATTCAATGTGATGCGTGGCTGAAATAATCTGTCGGGGGGGTACCGACCCCTCCTACAGACTATAATAAATTAAGGTTTGAAAGAGGGTCCAAACAGGAAAATCCGAGATCCAAGTCCGATGGGGTCCTGACAGGTGCCTCGGCATCGCTGCCGGAAATGCAAATATATTCTGAAAAAAGTATCTATGCTTATGGGAAGTCACCCAATAGCAGGCCTTTCTGGAGGATGCCCAGCTAGAAATGCTATTAGCATGTTAATAGCATGCTATTTATTGCTATGCTATTAGCATCCAAGTTTCCAGCACAGCGCTAGTTCTAGAGCTTTTCGGAGTCGCTACAGACGGCGACTGACGGCGATCTTTTTGGTCGCGCATCATGCCACATGGCATTTGTGGGTCCCATATTGATGCATTGATGTCATGGCAACCCCAAACAACAACTTCAAGTTCTTTTGTCTTTTTACAGGACGTTCTTGTTTTAGTGGGATAGCTTCATTTACTTTCTACCGCCATGGAACGAGAAATCCTTCCGACTGTCGGTACCTGTGTTGTGTTCACCATCGACCCCGTTGCCTCTCTCGATCCAGAGACCCAGAAAGATCCAGAGGCAATCGCTGCGTGCAAAAGGCTCGTGAACAAAAAATATGTCGTGTTCATATCTGAGGTAAGTCGGGATTTACTTTCTACAAATTCAATTTCTTGAATTGCTTTGGGCCGATAGCGAGTGGGTTTGCAATTGTACGCGCCATAGAACCCCCATAATGAATGCATAGTCCACTTCATCCTGCAAGGCGAACCGAAATCCAACCCAGAGGAATGCTTGGAGTCGTCCATGTCTGTGCCGATTCTTCCAATGACCATTGAGGCCCATCCGTCGTCTCGCAATCCGCTGAAACCCTTGAGTCTGTTACCCTGAAATGACTGTTACCTGTCGTGCTTTTTCTTTACCACCCTTACAAGCCCGACAACCTTCACCACAGAGCCTATAAAGTGGCAATTCGACCGCGGGAGAAAGCGCCACTTTTTGTTGGCAGATGTGGAGACAGAAAGAATTAGCGCTAACTCAGATGAAATCAAACGCTTTGAGCGCCGCGTCGACGAGTCCTCCCTATTCTGGTCCGAGCCCCGGTCTTGTTCAGAGTGCTACCCAGGAGTTCGAATCCTACGCACCTCAACCTGGTGCGCAGATTGGGAACCAAAACACGCGAACTGACCTAAGTTATGTCGCAGGTGGTCCTTCTTCGCTGAATATATTAGATATGGGAGCTCGGCCACAGAGCCAATCGACAAGGGAAGATGGTGATGAAGCTGGTCAGAGGAGCTCTTCGGATAATGCATTCCACGGCATACTCGCAAATCGGCCTGCTTCGCTGGGAATTATCACCGTGCATTTCACGCATGATCTGTCGACAGTGGACGTGCCTACCGATCCCGCGGAATACTCCAAGGAACTGGAGGCTATAGCCAGGTACATTTGCTTCCACCATGTCCGAGACGGTGTAAGATGATTATTCCAGCATTGAAGAAGAGGCTCGGCCCCGAGTTGCAAGAGCCAAAGCTCGGGCAATTGAGAATGCAGTCCGCCGGGACGACGACGATACTGGTGAGTGAAAGAAAACCTTCAGTCATATCTCACACCCTGCCAGTTGACCTATTGGTTGAGAATCTATTACTCGAGACCTTCGAGCCGTATTTAACAGTATGCAGTCGATATTTGGCTATGGGCTGAGCAACTTGAGCTTGTTCTCCAATCCAGCGGTGACTATGCTGGCCAGATTGGCGGCAGCCTCTTGGATACCTAGGCTGGCATCTATGTGGGTATCTATCAGGCACACCGATGCCTGTAGGCTGTACGGCGTAAACCTTGGGGACAGCTGACATGTGATTGGCGTTCTGCCAATCGAGAGTTGCGATCGCGATTTTTTTAAGTCCGAGCTGAGACCGTGGGTTCTTTCCTGCCATCACCCTGGAGGAGGAGGATAGATATCTCGTATCGTCACAACCTTGTCTTGATCACGAATTCGCTGAGCATTACCTAGCCTTGTCGCATATCAACATGGTTTCCTAGTCTCTCTTGACATACGTTCTATATCAGTCCTTCCTCGTACCTCGGTTGATATAGAAAGGTGAACCCTTCTGGCACTTCGCGTGTGAATTCAACAATACTTGGATGATCGAAGCATCCCGGGCCTTTTCTCTAGCGGTTCTCCCGACCTCGGTTGTGTAAACGACCACAATCTTTGCACCACTACCGAACTCCTCCCAAACTTCAACTATTCAAAAGATTGGCTCTTATCATCTTTTACCCAAGAAACATCCAGTCTGGCCATGTCCGTGCGTATATCTCCACAAATACTTTTGGCAGCCTGAGAGCGCAAGTCCAAGTATCTATGATATCTGTCAGCAGAATATAGATTATCAAAACAGGTGTGAGGTTCCCGTCGTCGATGTCTTCGCCACCTTGCCCTTCCAGTATCCCCACCAGAACGCCTCGGTCACATACCCTGCTTTCACGCTCCTTTGTCTACCGGAAATTAGGATGCTGGCATTCCATCTATCGCGTTCCAGTCTCCCGCACCTAGCATTCCTTCTCGTGGCAATTTTTACCCGCGCTACCACTTCTTCTTGCCCGGCAACCGCCAAAGACGGGAGCAAGCTAGGGGGAAGCCTCGCGGGCACTTCCGCCACGCTCTGCAGTTACCCTGGCGCCCGATGCGTGTATTTTGCGGACGTGAGTTCAATGGGCTCAGCCCACTCGGAATGGAATTCAGCCAATGTGTGCAATATTTGTAGGGCTCTGTGGACACCGCACTCTCGACTGATCCGGGGAATGTGTGCCCCGATAATAACCTGGCTCAGATTCCGTCACCGTGCGTGTCCGCTTCAATCGTATATTCATCGCGCTGACTACAAAATTCAGCTCCACACAATCCCAGTTATCCGACACTTTCTCAGCGACGTCCTCTCACGGATCGCCACCTAGTACTAGTTCTTCATCGCCAACTATATCCCCCACATTGAGCAGTTCGACGACCTCCAGCAATACTATAACCCCCATATCCAGTAGCTCGACAACCTCCAGTAATATCTCCAGCACTTCAAGCTCCACATCCAGCAGCTCGACAACCTCCAGTCAAATCTCCAGCACTTTAAGCTTCACATCCAGCAGCTCGATAACCTCCAGTAATACCTCTGGCACTTCAAGCATCCCCACTGTGAGACCAGTGGGGAAATCAAGCAAGTATGAAGTATCTGATTCCGCCCGTGCGTACGGCCTCACCTTCTTCATCCCAGCCATCCGATCCCGACAGCTGCAATGGTCGCGCCCATCCTCTCTGTCGTTGTCTTTCTCGTGCTGCTCCTGTGGTGGTTGAAACGGCGCCGGCAGCAGACCGACAGACCGCGACTAGCGACATTTGTCGACCCCGAGATGAACGCAGTAGCGCACAGGGACCAAATTGGGCAGGCAAACTCAGAGAACGAAACGATTGGCGCTAGCCCCTCCACGTCGTATTCCTGGTTGAGGAATGAAGTTGAAACGGATGATAGCGCGCTGCCTGAGGAGGCCCTGCCCGCGCGAATGCGTCGAGTCGAAGCACAATTGGCGGCTCTGTTAAAGGTGCGGGTGCCGGAAAGCCCACCACCTAGCTACAGAGGATCAGTTGCCGGATGAAGAGACAAATTGTTGGAACTCGTGGACGCCTTGATGGGTTTTTACTCGGATTGCCGTTCAATGCCCGTCGGAATTCTGACACCAATGGATAATATTGAAAACTCCATGGAGGAGAATCGCTCCCGGAAGAATTCTCGAAGTCTGTGCTTACATGAGGATAAATTTCATTCGCACAATTTCTTCTAGGATGTGCGAAACATTTTGTGCAACCGTGGGAATTCCGCCGCGGGACGGGTTCGGCATCATTTCTGATCCCCATTCCTCCGGTGCGCTCCGCAAGTCGACCTTTGTTGTCTCTCTCGACTCTCGCGTCTCGGTGCGTCTTTCTCTGGATCTGGTTTCGCGTATGAATGCGCTCGGATCGTAGGTAAGTATACCTCGCGTCTCACCAGTGCGTTCTCAGTTGGTTCTCCGAGTCAGTCCTACGTTGGAATTATCTATCCCCCCCTCCGCCACCCAAAATCTACGGCTTCTGGTCGGGACTGGCAGATATTATCTATATTGTGGACTTGAATAGTCTCCTCTGCAGCGCCATCCACGACCCGCCTCTTCATGAACCACTAAGATTTTTCAACGAAAATTCAGCTCTGACTGCACATCTTAAATTTGAGGCGACCTCCAACTTAAGCGGGCCTGCGATCAGCTCAACTCGAGCCAGTCGTATTCTTTCTACTTTTCCGCTGCACTGCTATTTCACTGTGTTGCATTTCCGCTGCGCTGCCTTTTCCGCTGGCGTGGGGCCTTTTTATGACCATTTTAAACAGTTTATAAAGGTATTTTTCAGGGCAGTTTCACGCACCTCTGTGAAGGGGTCAAATCAAATAATTTGACCATTCTGAGCTTGCATACAAGACATTGATTGTTCTCTGCTGGCCCCGAAGTGCACCAAGCTGTTTGTGAAGGCGGGATGAGGGCTGATTACAGGTGCGTCGTTCGCCGAGAAGGCCACCCCACATCAAAACGCGTACTAATTTTGAAGGTCTGACTCCTGTCGGTGCGGTTCTGTGAGTATGGCATACCGAGATTACCGAAATTTTGACTCATTTTAAATTGGGTGCGGAACGTAAAATTTTGAGTTGGGAATAATTTGGCCCGAAACATCAGTTGGCTTGAAATGCTTCGGGTTGGCATATATGGCAACCTCGAGGGATTTCAACGCAACGCAAACACAGAAATATCAGCTCGAATTTATTCTGAATGTGAGACTTCACGTTTCGCACCCAATTTGAAAGCGACCGAAATTTCGGTAATCTTGGTGTGCATGGGTGGGTTTGGAACACACTTATTTAACGGGCTGGCAGAAATTTCTGGATCATAACATCTACAGAACATAACCCCCAAGCTGTGGTAAGTGATTGATTCTTGACAACTGTTTGGACCGTTTACAAACGGTTTGTAAACGCTACCCCGGGCAAACTAAATAAAAACGGTTAAAACCGTTTGAAAATGTTTATAAACGGAAATGGCTCGTATCGTCCCGGTCTTGTCTTGATCACGAATTCGCTGAGAATTACGTAGTCTTGTCGCATATCGACATAGTTTCCCCCAAGATGAACCCTTCCACAAGTTCGCGTGCGAATTCAACAATACTTGGATGATCGAAGCATCCTGGGCCTCTTCCCCAGCGGTTCTCCCGATTTTGGTTGTTGTGTAAACGACCACAATCTTTGCACCAGTACTGAACTTCTCCCAAACTTATTCAAAGATTACCTCTCACCATCTGGTCAGCTGTTCGTGCGCATATCGTCTACAAATACTTCTGGCAGCCTGAGAGCGTAAGTATAAGTATCTATTGGTTGACTTTTAAGAGCCGAGTTTCTCGCATTGCCTCGAAAGTAAAGAGCACAGGGAGAAACATTACCCGTCGCGTCATCCACTTGGTTTGCCCCCAGCCGAAGTAAATGTTGTTGCTCGAGACCTGCGAGCCGTAATTAACAGTATGCAGTCAGTATTTGGCCGTGTGGAAACTGTATGCGACGCTGGTGAAGCTTCCTGTGAAGAGTTTAAGACTCACCATATCGTGGAATATCATCATAGTCCTCGTTTTCCCTGACAACTTTTAATGGAGCGCGGATGCCATCCGGCTCACCAATATCATAATACAAAGCCTCGTTATCAACGTACAGCGGATCCAATGGTTGAGCAACTTGAGTTTGTTCTCCACTCCAGCGATGAATATGCTGGCCAGAGTGGTGGCAGCCTCTTGGATACCTAGGCTGGCATCTATGTAGAGTCTGTAGTGGATTGGTAGAGCTCCGATCATTCCGGAAAGCATAAAGGATAGGTGGCGTTGGCGTTTACGGAGCCAGCCCGGACAGCGGTTGGCCAAAGAATCGAAATATCTCAAGCTATAATGAAGCAGAGTGTGCTCCCAAGTCAGAAATGTGACCGTCCTTAAAGCATCAGTTGATCGAAATTTTCAAATATTTCTATATATTGAACGGATGTTGATTCTCCCAATGGGTCTCAATCTTAACCTGCTACGATGCAATATATATGTTATTTACGATGTATGTTTCCACTCTCGCTGATGAATCCTTTTTGAAGCCATTTTCCTTGTCAGTGTGGGTAGGTAGATTAAAATTTTCATATTATTCGCCGTTCAACCTCCTAGACATTGGAATAAAATACCCTTTAAAACGAGAACAGTCCAAAGGGAGCATTTTTACTTTTTCTTCCTCGTGGCACGCAACAGCTATTTCAAACCCATCTCATGTCTCTCCTTGCCAAAAGATATGTTTTAATTATGTTTTTCCGATGTTCCACAATTTTTGATATGACTATGTTTCTTTAGGTGCGGGGAGGCCGCGCGGTGGGTCTCTCGTGCCCATCACGGGCACGGCAGCTGTGGAAACCACGGGGTTTCGACGGCACGGGCCGTCTCAAAACGGCCCGTCGAGTGGTTCAAGAAATCTTGACGGGACGGCACGGTCAACGGCACGGCCGTGACGGGTCCACGGCCCTGTAATATTTTTCTAGAGGTCTGTATTTCATCAGAGCATAATTCTATGACCTCTATGAGGTGTGTATAAACTCTATTCAGCCTTTGCAGCCTGGTTGGTGAAGCTATAAACAATGCCTGTTCACTCACTGGAGATTCTGCACCTCCTGGTCTTCCCAATGGCCCCAAAGTGAAGTTCCAAGGACTCGAAAATTAATTGTGCAATCTGAAATCTGAATACAATGTGAGGAATGCGTAAAACACAGGACAAAATTGTGGAGGAAACCATGTTGAAACTCGGCTATTATATCTGGCTGTGACTTGCAGTTATACCACAAAGACATAGTAAATTACTGTTGGAGAAGGATTTCATAAGCACCTAAGAGTACTAGAGAGCCTCAATGATTAAGATCAGACCCTTCAGATGCATTTGAAAACTTCCTGTTCAACGGCCGTCACGGCCGTGTTTCAACGGGCCGTGGTAGTGACCAGCCGTGCCGTACCCGTGCCGTGGAAAGTCCGAAAAATGGCCAACGGAACGGGCGGCAGCCCTACCCCGACGTGTCTCATACGACCCGCTATGCTTTGGACTAGGAATTGAACGACGGCAGGGTGGCGTTTCCAAACGGGGTAAGATCTGATGGGAGTTCTACCAATCCACTCAAGACTGATGTATGCGGGTATCCATCAGGCACACCGATGCCTAATGAAAGAAGTAAACTTGAACCGTGCAGCCTCGTACAGCGCAACCTGGGTAACGGTAAAGCTTGGCGACAACTGGCACGTGATTGACGTTCATCGAGATTTGCGATCACGATTTTTTCAAGTCCGAAAGACCGACAGATGGCGTTCTTTCTGCCATCACCCTGGAGGAGGAGGAGGATAGATATCTCCTATCGTCACCGCCTTGTCTGGATCACGAATTCGTTGAGCATCACCCAGCCTTGTCGCATATCAACATGGTTTCCTTCTCTCTTGACAGACGCTCCATATCAGTACTTCCTCGTTGATATAGAAAGGTGAACCCCTCCACTTCGCGTGCGAATTCAACAAGACTTGGATGACCGAAGCATTCCGGGCCTCTTC